>MJUU01046950.1:288047-315445 GCA_002080025.1 Modiolus philippinarum | reverse complement strand
GTTTTGGAAATGCGTAGTCTTCTTTATGTGTTTTTAAGGATTATATATAGTTTTCTATTTGATTCAAATGCTGCTGATGAGAGGTTTCTCCTTGAAACACATGTACAACAGAACAGAATTCACTGTTTAAATTGTAACTTATTAAGATATTTTTGTATTTAGATTACCAGTAACTAAACTATGTGTATTCAAATATATCTCATTGATTTGAAACGGTACAAAATTTTTGTCATTTGATGTGTTTGCTATAATATAAAAGACAGTTGATGAGTTTGATTTAAATAGTGATTAACATATAGCTTTTTCATATTCATCCGGTATTCAGAAGATGGCAAAGACGACTATCATATATTGTTCGAAGGCTGATAATCTTGAAATCTACAAAAAAGCGACGTGTTGATATGTTTATCACAAAAAATTAAGATTGTTAAATGACTGTTTAAGCCTACTTACTCGGAATTGTAAACGATTATTAGCACAGGAAGGCAGGAAGACAATTGTTTTGTTTGTAAAACATTGCAGAATGATACATACTATTTCTGGTAAGTATGTGATAATTACGTGTTATACACTGTAAGTCCTAGTTTACTTGATTACTGAACAATAAAACGTTTTACTTGATGTCAACATTTAATTTTTGTTGGTCTTTCTATCATAAGAGGATTGGTTACAGTAGTAACTCACGGAAAGTACCAATAAGTATTGTACGAATTTGACCTCTAATTTTATCTTTTGATTGGCTACTAATGCGATTCAACAACCGATAGCTCTGGAAAAATTGGTTGTATGATGGAGAAATCAGATTTTATTAATGGAAATTGTTTTGTAAGGTTATACTTGTCAATGAATAATTAATGTATGGCGGGAAAACTACTCCCTTTGACATCGGAGAATTGTTTTCCTTTGCTCAAATGAAACATACGATTCTACTCGTCCGATGTGTGTACACAGCGAAATCAAAGGATAAGTAAAGGTCATTCTAATGTTCAGTTATCCAACGTGGACAACTTCATGAAATATTATGCCGTAATGAACTTCAGTTTTACCTGTTGTGAACTGCCCGTCTAAGCTTTATCCAAGGAAGTAATTTATCAAGTTTTTGTGTAAATTGATGTAAACATTTCCCGCCAACATACAGGCAATTATGAATGAAAATTACGCGGTTTCCTTTTCTGGCCACGCCTCCTGTCATGCAGTCATAAAAATCAATAATCTGATAATGTAGCGTTTATTCAAGCGATGTTATTCATGTTTGTAGAAAGGGAAAAAAAACACAAAGGTCGATATTTTTATTCGCAAATTCATACAAAATAAATATCAAGCGAAATTTGGCCAGTTATAGCGATTTGAAAGCCTTAAAACTTTTTAAAGGGCCCCCGCTACGCGGTCGTCCTTTAAGATTCAAATCGCAATAACTGGCCAACTTCGCTTGATAATATATATTTATCGACGAAATATTGAGTAAATGATTAGATAATATTTGATCTTATTGGACTTTGATCATAGTATTAACATCTGCCAGTGGCATATTTAAAACCTCGCATTGTTAAGGGTGGTTACTTATCAAGTTTATTATATCAAGGATTTAAAATTAGTTTTTTTTTATTCATTAGAATATTGATCATACATCATTTTAAGCAAAAAATATTAATAGATCAGTATAGCCATTTTTAGATTTAAACGCCTGAAATTTAGAGGGGAAATAGACCTTCTCTACACTTTTCATTAACTTTGCTTTGAAATGCAATGAAGGAATATCAAATTGCCAAAAGTCTTTTGAAGATGTATACAATTTTGTATTTTGGATGGAAAAGTGTGGATAATTTTCTAAATTCCGAGAGTCAGAGACAGTTTCAAAAACCTGTGGAGTGTCCATCCTTAAAACATGTTTTATTCTAATACATATATTTGTGAAGCGTACGCATGTGTTGTTAAACTGGTAAGAATTTAAGTTGATTCCAACGTAATATTTTAAGTCAAGGTCAACATGTGACGATAATCTCTAATTTGCTTCTAGCGGTGACGGCCCTATAGTCCAAAGGTCCGATATTCCAATGGTCCGATAGTCCGGTGGTCTGATAGTCCGATGGTCCGGTAGCCCGAAGGTCCGATAGTCCGGATGTCTCATAGTCCGAATATATCACATATCGTAAAGAAATCGCTCAACCGGTAAAATATGGGAGATGTTGAAGAAGACTTGTAGAGATTAGTTCAACTCTGACAGGTTGGGGAAAATCCCCCATTTGGCGTTTAATATATCACTTGGGATATTAACCCCAACAGGGTATATTTTTACAGTGGTAAATCATTTATTTCTGAATTTCGATTTTTTACTCAAAAGGGCAACACTTTATACCAATAGCAATATTTTTCCCAAAACACATACATTCAAATTTTTAGTTTTTAGAAAGTTATACAGCGGGAAATCTAGTGGTAAAAAATTATCTCCCTTCTAGAAAAGCTCTTCTATGATTATTGCATTTTCCTATCAAAATAAGAGCATGACGACGAAAGTAAACAACCGACAAAATGCTAAGATTAAAAAAAAAGAAACAGACAAATACAATAAAATTATTTAGTTCAAACGTCATTCAATTACCAGACATTTGCTCTGTGAAAAATGATTAAACTTGTCAACAATAAGGAGTGATACGAGAATTTCTTAAATAATTTACTGTCGTGAAGAAAATATTCAAATTAACTGACCGGTCAAAATCAATTGCTATCGGGTGTTAAAATGCATGTATACTGACAAAATTGTATGTACATATAAATTTTTTAACATACATCATATATAGACCAATTTAGTGACGATTACTGCATAAGAAACGATGTCATCCAAAACGAATTTCGTTGTTGCTAAGAAAATTATGTTGTCCTGAAACATAGCCATTTACCTTTTATACCCATGATCTTAAAGGTAATCATCATCACAAGATTTCGTTGGTTCAATGGTCAAGTCTGCGTATTTATCAGGAAAAAGAGGCGTGTCTTCATTGAAAGAAACCACGTGTATGAGTGAGTAGTAATCGATTTTGTAAACAAAAATGGAAAGTAAGACAGCAGAATATTGTCATTTTTTATTATATCCCAAGGGAGGTATTATACCCCAAATGACGGAAATTAGTTTGATGTAAAACTCTGTCAGATTTTAGCATTGTTTTTGCGGTCATGTAGTATGCAATGTGTGTTCATTCTTCTCTAGTAAATGTTCAAAAACTTTACATTTAACCACCATTCTGTCCAAACCACTGGATCAATAAGAGAACAAATCGGTCACAACAGTCCTCGGATGGTCCCTTTAAAATCTGTCCGTCAGATATCAACAAGACATCCATATTTAAGGTGGGCGCAAACGGTAGTCACCATATAAAGACCTTCCAGACACGATTCCTTGAAAGGTTAAACTTTAGGGGAGATTTGCAAATACATATGTTCTCCCGAAGGGTGAAATGTTAAACTGCCATTTTCAAACTCAAAATTTCGGACCAATTATTCTCAAACTTTTGACTTTTCAAAACCAAAAATTTTGACTTTTGAATAAATCAAATTTTGATAGTACAATTTGGAGTTAAAAGTAAAAAAGAAAACTTTAGATTAGAACCTTGATGATTTTCGACTATCTTAAACTCAAATTTTCGACTTTAAAAATTCAATTTTTCGACTTGTTTTAGAGTTCAAGACAGTCATAAATTTAAGTTTGAAAAAGCAGACTGAAATTTGAGTTTAAAAAAGTAGACATTTCGAATTTTCAAAAGTCGAATTTTTTTTATTTTTTAGTTGATATTTTGAGTTTGAAAATGTCAAAAATTTTGAGATAGAAAAAGTCGAAAATACAAGTTGTAAAAGTCAAAATTTTGAGTTTGAAAATGTTTTTTTTTCTATTAGACTATATCAGAGCTCTGGTATCAGGATTTACCATTTTTAAACACGTCACAGTATAGAAAACGTGCTGTCATAGAGCCTAAAACGTCACGAAATCATGTTTAAAAGTGCATTCTTGATCACATGGGGCGGACATGTTTGTGGCGAAGGGTCGACAAACAACAAGTGGTCAATCTAAGTACCAGAACTCGGATAAGGTCTTATTAGCGCAAAAAGCCACAGTAAACCACGGCGTTTTCCTTCATTTTAGTCAACTCGCCTGCTATCTCTGTGTTGCCATTAGAATTTTGCGCTTTTCATGTAGCCCTCTTTCAGCATAAGTTTGGAATATCTTTTAGACAAAATGATTGCATTTTTTCTTCCGATCTTGGTTTAGATATAAAGGGTCATTTTAGACAATCGGACCTTCGGACAATTGGAACTTCTGACTATCGGATCTTCGGACTATCGGCCCTTCGGACTATTGGTGTGTAACTCATAGGAATTCAATGAATGTACAAGCGACTAAAAGGCAAAAGCTCAAAGTCATTAGTATCTTTTGACTTTCACATAATTGCTCACCTGGCTATAGAAATCAGCCGGCGTCCGTTGTCCGTCGTCCGTCCGTTATTACTTTTCATTCAAAGATCTTCAAATCTGAAAATGCTGAAACAATTGGAATCAAACTTGATTCAGTGGTTTACCTGTATTGTGTTTTATTCGTATGCCTAGTATACTATAATAGAGAAAGGGGAGGTTTCGGTACCCATTAACTTCTCATTTGAAACTACTGGAACAACTGAAACCAAACTTGCAACAGAAGTCATTTTGTGGATTCCTTTAGAATGTGTCAGGAAGGTCGGATCTAACTCAAGATGGACGTCAGCGGAGAAAATAAGGGTATAACAAATGCATTTCACGATCTCTTCTGAAAGTACGTGGCCAATCTGAAAGAAACTTCAACTGGATCTTTTTGAAAATGTATAAGTCCGCTTCTCGTCCACAAATGGCCGCCAGTGGAAAAGTTTAATTAGTTTAACATCGGACCCTATAAGAAAACAAGTTCAAAGATACTCTACTGTTCAACCACTTGGTCAATTTTAACAAATCTTGGAAATTTGTTTTCATTTGGTCCCTTTACAAATGTATCTGTCAAGTGTGCATCTTAACAAAGATAACAGTAAGTGGGCAAATTTGTTTCATTTGGCCCCTTTACAAATGTATCTGTCAAGTGTGCATCTTATCAAAGATAACAGTAAGTGGGCAATTTTGTTTAGTTTTTGACTCTACGGGAAAATATTTTAAGAGTTTATGAAACCAACATGACTGCATTTCCACATTTTATACAAAATGGTCATAAGTTTGATGCCTTATTATACGATTGCGAAATTATGCGGTCGTATACTGGTATAGCGTTGGCCTTTGATTTCAGTGGACAGATCGTTTTGAGATTTTAATATGTTTCTTGGCACACGCGTAAGCTGAGGTTTTAAGTTCGAATTCATGGCCACGTTTTTCAGAAGGGTGAAATTTGGTGTTTTCACATATTAGACTGTAGAATCTTTTATTATTTATGAGATTTTAATGGGATTTCTTTCAGAGTGTTTGTAAGAAATTTCAAATTAGTAGTAAGTCAATTGATTACACGTAGCATGTACCATTCATGAGATAAATGGGGACCAAAAGTGGTGAATTTTTTAGTCATATTTTGAAACAGGTTTTTTTTTTGCGGTGGATTCCTTATGGAAAAATCACATAGTGCAAAACTATTAGAGTTTTGATAACTTGTTTCCTTTCCGAGCTTTGGGGGCCAAAGTGGTCAAAATTACATATTCGCAGGTTGCTTAGAATTTTATTTTGGTCGGATTTCGATGGCATTTTTCTTTTGTTTCCTCTTCATCTAAGCTTCGAGATAAATTTCAACGGACTTCTCATAGCTATTACCGTTTTCGAGATATAAAGGGTCAAATGGGCCCATATTGTAATTTTTCAAAATATGTGAAATCCTTTTTTTCATCAGAATTTCACTGGACTTTTTTATTACTTTTGTTGTTAGCTCTCGGATGTATGCAACCAGATTTGGCATTATAGCTCTTACCGTTTCCTAGCTATAAGGAGACATAAGGGTTAAAATTACAATTTTTCAAAATAATGTGAAATCTTAATTTTTCATTGGATTTTGTTGTGATTTTTTGCTTTCCTCTTGTTGTAAGCTTTTGGCTATATGCTTACAGATTTTGGAAGCTCTTATCATTTCCCAGCTTTAAGGGATCAACATAGCTTATCTTTTTTCTCTTGTTTGTGTCCATCTAATTACTATGTCAAGCTCTTTACTGTGTCCTCATTTACTTTAAAATAATACAATTGTTCAACTTCAGTGTCGACATGCTGCGGTGGTATTATGCTGGGCTCTGCGAAGCCCTTATTAACATTTGAATATCTGGGAAAATATTGAAAGATTTACTCTAAGCCGCCATACCAATTGTAACCAAAGTTGGAATAATTATGGTTGGTGTTCCCTTTGTAAGGAAAGTCTGAATATCAGCAAAGATTACCGTAAAACGTGGAACTATGTTCAACATTGCACCCTATTGGAAAGCACATTCAAAGATCTTTAAAACTGCATTGATATCGTAACAAAGCTGCATGACAGTAGTTTTTTTTAGAAAGCATTATCCGTCAGCATAGAAGATTTTTTAACATTGGACCCTTTGAGAAAACACATTTTCATGGATTTTAGAAAACTACTGGTACAAAGATGTCTTTTATGTTGCTCTTTATACAAATAAACCTCGGCTTGGAACATTTTCAAATATTGTGTTGAGTCAAACATCTCACTAAAATGGGTCTATATTTTGCAATGTTTACAACATTGTTGTGACAACAGTATTCACACATCACTGTTACATTGTTAGACATAGAATTTAATTTCTGAAAAATTGCACACATTATATGAGAAGCAAAATCTGACTGACATTTCTATTGATATAACCGACAAATCTTGATTAATTGACACCAAGCTGAACAAAAAAAGACACCACCATAGTTGTAGTTCCAAATTTAAAAAAAAATCAACTGACAGTTCGCCTGATTGGCCAGATGGCAAGTATGGTAAGGGTATAAAACAAATTATCATTACGGATTGATGTAGTTAAAATGTTCAATATACACACGTTCAACATGATGTTGTGATGCCACTTATTTTAGGTCACGATTAATACAAGACCATAGGCAGAAATGAACTTATGATGTTGTGATGCCACTTATTGTAGGTCACGATTAATACAAGACCAAAAGGCAGAAATAAACTTATGATGTTGTGATGCCACTTATTTTAGGTCATGATTAATGCAAGACCAAAAGGCAGAAATAAACTTATGATGTTGTGATGCCACTTATTGTAGGTCATGATTAATACAAGACCAAAAGGCAGAAATAAACTTATGATGTTGTGTTGCCACTTATTTTAGGTCGTCATTAATACAAGACCAAAAGGCAGAAATAAACTAATGATGTTGTGTTGTCACTTTTTTTAGGTCATGATTAATACAAGACCAAAAAAGCAGAAATAAACTTATGATGTTGTGATGCCACTTATTTTAGGTCACGATTTATACAAGACCAAAAGACAGAAATAAACTTATCATGTTGTGATGCCACTTATTTTAGGTCATGATTAATGCAAGACCAAAAGGCAGAAATATACCAATTATGTTGAGATGCCTCTTATTTTAGGTTACGATTTTTACAAGACTAAAATGCGGCAATAAATAATGATGATGTGATACCACTTATTTTAGGTCGTGATTAATGCAAGACCAAAATGTAGAAATAAACTTTCAGATGGATACAGTAAAACAGAAAAATCATTCAAGAGCACAGAAACACCGAAATACGTGAATAACTTTGTTCGGTTCACTCTGGTGGACTTCACTTCCCGGGGGTATTCACTAACCCAGTTGTCCAGTACTTAGATGTTGGCCCGAAAACCGATTCTATTTGGAAATGTGCAATATTTAAAACTTAGAAAATTTCGTTTAAAACTATGGAGTATCTCTTTAGATTCTTTCGTTGATTTGTATGACTTCAGCTTCTAAATATTCTTTGATTTCTGGATTCCCAAATGTCTTGATTTGTTTTGCACTGAAGAGACATAATTTGTCGCATAAGCAATCTACAAGAAGTTAGTAAACAGTAACTTCGGTATTTTGTTATTTAACCGAAAGAACAAAATCCAACACGAACAAGATCAATTTCATGTTTCGACCTGCGTCACCATTTTTGTTGTTTTTCATTAAGATTTAACCTAGAAAGTGTTTTTTTCTCAAAACTAACAGAATGTCATGTATAAGTTTGTAAAATCAAACAAACATCCATTTACCTTATTACCAATATCCATCAAGCTAAGTTATATTAGTGAGATACCAATAACTTTCCCTATTACTGTTATAAACATAAGTGAAAACTATATCTGAATTTCAAAAACACATACTGTGTACATATATGAGAAAATATGTCAAACCAATGTAAAATTCAAGAAAACCGTCCATGACCAGTGTGTTCAGAAATGTTTGACCTCTCCCAAGAATTTGATACAAATTGAGTACCATGATTATATATGATGAAAAAGGACCAAGTTCAATAATGGATAAATTTGACATTTGATCAAATATCTCTTAAAGGGGAGGGGTATACTATCAATGTGTCCAAAAAACAGTGTGAAGTTTCAGAGGTATTCAATGAAACATTTCAATGCTTCAGCTGACTGGTATACAGAGCAGGTACTGTAACGTTTTAATATTATGAAAAAATAACTAAGTTAAACAATGGATAAATAAAACATTTTTATGCAAAAAACTCCAAAAGGCGAGGTGCGACACTTCAATGTGTCCAAAACAACTGTGGAAAAATTCAGAGGTATCGGGTGGAAAGTGTTTGAGTTCCAGTTACACAAACTTGGTACTCTAAAAGCGTGACTGACGGACGGACGGACGAGTGGACGGAGTCAAGCGACTCGTAGACCGGCAGTACCACAAGCGACGCATGTAAAAAAGTACCTATTTCAAAACAAATCTTTAAGCGTTTAAATAGCTGTCACAGAACTAAATTATTCATCTTTTGTATCTCCCTCACACAAAGTTCTGTCTTATGTGATTTTGGCTTTACATTAAGATCATATTGGTTATTTGCTCTTTATCAGTTTTTAAACATCTTTGAGTTTATGGTCTTCCATACGTTAAGATTCTATCTGCACTGAAGAGACATAAGTTGCCGAAATGTGCATATGCAGAAATTAAATTCACAGTAACTTCGGTATTTATTTTCTGCATATGCGCATTTCGACAACTTGTGTCTCCTTAGTGCAGAAAATCTAGACGTTTGGAAAATCATACACTAAAAGATGTTCAAAAACTGATAGAGAACAAATATCCTCGGGGACCAGCAGTCCACTAGCAGCAGCATTGACCCAGTGGTAACAAATAACTAAATACCGAAGTTACTGTGATTTTTTTTTCTGCATATGCGCATTTCGACAACTTATGTTTATCTAAATGTAAAGCCAAAATCAGCTAAGGACAGAGCTTTGCGTGAGGGAGATACTCCTTAGCTTTCAACAAAATTTACAAAAAATAGATATTTCAAGGTTCCAAATAGAATCGGCTTTCGGGTCAGCACCGAGTATGATATATTTGGTTGTAGTTGATGAGTGCAGGTACAAAATAAAAATACATTTTTTGAAGTTTTAACCCGACAATTGCCGAAATTACAATTAAACAAAATACATCTTAACAAGGGAAAATTTGCACAATTTTATGAAAGTAGCATTCACGGTGAATCAAGGGAAAACATAATTCACATCACCATTAAATTAAAATAATCATAACATCAAGACTGCATTAGATATTGATGTCGATCTCTCAAAATCCGACTTAACAGTACCAACAACAATAGAACACACGAACAACAAATTACAGGGAAACATGTCATAAGAATATATAACAGAATAACACGAAAAACAAACAACAGGGAACATGTCATCAGAATTAATGACAGAATCACATGAACAACAAATTACAGGGAAACACGTCATACGTGTGTTAGAATATATGATAAAATCACACGAAAAACAATTTACTGGGACACGCGTCATAAGAATATTTAATAGAAATCACACGAACAACACAATATAGGGACACAGGTCATCAGAATGTATGACAAAAGCACACAAATAACAAAATACAGCAACACGCGTGATAAGAATATATGACAGAAGCACATGAACAATAAATTACAGGGAAACACGTCATAAAAATATATAACATAATAACACGACCAACAAATTACAGAGCAGACATGTAATTAGAATGTGTCACAGGGAAAAAAATACAGGGAAATATGTCATAAAAATATATAACATAATAACACGAACAACAAATTACAGAGCAAACATGTAATTAGAATGTGTCACAGGGAAAAAAATACAGGGAAATATGTTATATGAATATATAAAAGAATCAAGCGAACAAAACAAAAATACGGGAGAACATGTAAAAAAACTAAATATAAGAATGTCACATAAACAAAAGAAAAAAAAAAGAGAACACGTTTTATATAATACCAGACAGAATTTCATGAACAGTTAAATGCATGAAAAAACGTCATGCAGAATGCAAGACATAATCACATGAACAACAGAATACGGGGAACTCCTCAAACAGAATGTCAGAAAGTTACATAAACAACAGAAAACTGGAGAACACATTACACAGAATATAAGACATATTGACATGAACAACAGAATACGGGGATCACATCGGGCAGAATACCAGAAAGTCACATAAACAACAGAAAACCAGAAACACATTATACAGAATGTAAGACAAAACGACATGAACAACAGAATGCTGGGACCACATCAAACATAATGCCAGAAAGTCACATACACAACGGAAAACTGTAGAACATATTTAAAGAATATAAGCCATAATGACTTGAACCACAGAATACGGGGAACACATCGAACAGAATATCATAAAGTCGCATAAACAACAAGAAACTGGAAAACCTATTATTTAGAATGTAGGACATAATGACATGAACAACAGAATATGAGGACCACATCGAACAGAATGTCATAAAGTCAAATAAACAACAAGAAACTGGAGAACACATTATACAGAATATAAGACATTAGAATATTAGAAAACACGTCAAACAGAATATAAAGGTGAGTCACATCAACCATGGAAACAGCAAAATACCGAAGTTGTTTTTAATTTGGATTCTGCATCAGCGCATTTCGACAAGTTGTGTCTTTTCAGTACAGATCAAATCAAAATATTTGGAAATTCATATATCGAAATAAAGGCTGCAAAGGCTGGTAGAGAACAAGTTATCAATGGAAACTCAATGGAAAAGCCAGAATAATCTAATGACAGAGCTATGCAAGAGGGAGATACTCTTTAGTTTTGAACATTATTTTGTTATATTTAGATACAGAAAGTTTCCAGATAAAATCGGTTCTCGGGGCAGTACCCAGTACTGGCTACTGGGTTGGTGAATATCCTCGGGAACTAAACGTCCTCCAGTAGAGGCATCAGCCAAGTAGTTATGAAAAACAAAATGCCGAAGTTAATTTGGATCCTGTTTATGTACATTTCGACAACTAATGTCTCTTCACTGCAGATCAAATCAAAATATGTAGAAATTCGTATACAGAATAATGTGAAAAGGCTGATAGAGAACAAATTACCAATAAGATACGCCAAAATCAGAGTTATGCAAGATGGAGATACTCCTTAGTTTTGAACAATTTGTTAAATATGGATATTGCAAGTTTCCAGATAAAATCGCTGTACAGATAATCAGAAAGATTTACATAAACGGAATACGTCATGTAAAATATTAAGCCGTGCCTTTTTGCAAAAGAAAAAAAAAAGAAAAAAAAAGAAAGAGGAAAGGCAACAGCAACAAACTAACAATCAACTAACGAAAAAAACTATTTGGACTTGTCTGTTTTGACCATATATGATTAGGAATTTACAACGTATTAAAGAAGAATGCAAATAGATTATAAAGATTCCCCGTGAGAGAGATGTATGCTCTATATACATTCAGTTATGGTGTACTTGTTCTTGAGAGAATTTCTCATATGGATGCACTATCATTCTTTCAAATTTTGGCTTTTTAATTTTTTTTTGTAATTTAAAATTGTTATTCTGACCACCTTTTTATTGTGCCCACGTCTCATGATTTAGTTATGCCAAATTTTCTTACAATTAGCTCGATGAGTGCCCTGTGGTTGTTAAAATGTTGTGATCGTCTTCTACTAGTCTTTTTGCCGCTCAAACCGGTGGTAGGGCCGTCTTGAACTTGCTATGAGGTATGAGTAATGCCCATTTTGAAGGCCTCATGGTGACTTCAAGATGACGAACAACAATAAAAGCGTTGTTCCATTGCTTGTTTTACCATGTATTTGTAGAGATTTTCTCTCATTTGCATTTAATCCATATCTTTGTTTGTTAATGTAAGCCCTAGGATTTGCCCCACTACTAGTATTTTATGAAGTAAATAATTGGTTGTTTGCATAGAGTCTAATGTAATTTTCACAAGTATTTAAACTATTCTTGTGGTTGAGGAAGCCAGAGTACCCGGTCAGAACCATCGATCGTGGTCATCTTACTGTTTAATTTATCACTTAAATTTACAAACTGAGTGTAGTTTACAAAGTGAGGCGCAAACGCTAAGCTGATCTTTAACAATGAATGACAAACTCAATGTCAACATGTGTAAAAAATTTAAAGCCAATTTTCCCCCTGTAAATGTGATATCTTGAAACAAACAATCAGTTTTCAGACCATCAAAACTTTTTTAACGACACCAAGATATTTCCATTTCTCTCCTTAGAATATCAATCATGTAGTTCGAAAAGCGGATATAAGACCTAGAACATTACACAATATCTTTAAACATGGAATACGTTCAAAAAAGTCAAAAACCAAAGTTTTAGTGAAATCGAGTATAAAGACTAGATTTGCGATTGCAATCAATAGCCGATGTCATCTCAGAAAAAAAAACAAAAACAAAACAAAAGCTGTCCCCGAATGGCAGCCACATATATCCCCTGCTCATTGAACCCTGAATCGATATGGTAAGTGCAAATTTAAGCTGGTGTGGATTCAATACAGGTGTGGAAACAGTACAAGTTTGGACACAATACAAGTATGGACCAAATGATATAATTTTCTAGAAAGAATTTTTCACAAGGGTTGCAATAAAAATACTCCATCGAAATCAGACAAATATAAATATCACCCTTTTTTTAGCCTATTTGACATTTTACAAAAGAATCATTACCATTATAGAGGATTACAATGAAAAAGTGTGCATCTCCCACAGCCTGACTTCACAATATCTACTCTTTAAATCATTTCTTAGAAAAAAAGCTTTATAAAGACATCAACAAAAGTCACACTCAAATCATCTCCCCTTCCTGGTTTCATACAATAATTGCATTCCTTAATGCACATCTCAATATAGTGTCCTTCCTTTGTCTAAAGTTTCATTAAAATCCTTCAAGTGATTTAAGAGGAGTTGCGCTTACGATGTAACCCATACATAGGGAATCAACAAAAAGTCTAAGTCGAATTATCTCCCCTTCCTTCTTTCGGACAATAAATATATTCCTTCATGCACATCTCCATATAATGTCCTTCCTTTGTGTAAAGTTTCATCAAAATCCTTCGAGCGGCATAAGAGGAGTTGCGCTTACGAGAAGTACGGACAGACGGACAGACAGACAGAGAGACGGACAGACAGACAGGGTGATTCCTATATAGCCCAAAACTTTGTTTGCGGGGAGTATAATGATGATACCATCTTATTCGCAGCATAAACAATTCACATAGAAATCAAATTTAGTTGAAATCAGAAAAAGTTAAAATTTTGACTTATTTTGGCTTTCGTGCTGATCCAAAAACATACCAAGTTTCCATTGATTGCATCAAGCCATTTCAAAATTATCCATCAGACAAAATTGTTGGAAAAAAATTTTAAGAATAATAATAATGATGATAAAAAGAAACGTAGAATGGCAACAAATCACCCCGACTTCACTTATCGGAAATTGCGAAATTTTCTGGGCATCATAATTTGTTCACACTTCCCATAGGTATAGTTAAGCACGTCTTTTTTCAATTTCGTTGGATTTGAGTTGTATTCATGAGATATCAAACATTGACATAGGTAATTATATGCAACATTAAAATTAGAATGTAGTTTGGTGCGTCACTTAAATTGACATGCTTGTACAAGAATATACAAGACTATCAAGATGATCGCTGTCTTCAGACGTAATTATTAATTTTTCACATAACTAGCATTTAGCATTTAGATAATAGGATCATTGGAGCTTCACTAATTTCTAGGAGTTATTGTACGACAAAAAACGTCAACTCATCAAACCATTCCATTTGGATGACACACAAATGACTAAATACTGAAGTTACTGTGAATTTAAATTCTGCATATGCGCATTTCGACAACTTATGTCTGTTCAGTGCAGATAAAATCTAAACGTTTTGAAGACAATAAACTCAAGGATGTTTAGAAACTCAGTTATAACAGGCACACAGCCCACTTAATGTGGATCAGAACAATACATACACAATTGATACCTTTGTGTACTTTCATTTTTTATTTATTCGGCTGGTCTTCAAATGCTTGGTGTCATACTTGATGTATTCTTACTGCTTATTTATTTCATTTTATTTCATAGAATGGATATTTAATATTTAACTTTGCTTTTTGCCCTGACCTACCCAACGGAATCCATCAATCAGTCGCTGGAATAAGTGAAAGCCGAGAATTATACTCATCTTCATAACATTCATTTCTCATTAATTTTCAATATGGGACTTTGTGAAATTCGCAGGGCATTATCATTTGTGCACACTTCCCAGGGGTATACTTCCAATCTTTGGATATGTGTCGTCATTTTTATTTTCTGTTCCGTAATTATGTTGTGTCTTTGCTTCTTGGTGTTTCCGATATTGTCGATGTCCCTGAGTCGTTCGTTCTAAGACTTGGTTTGGTGTCCCGTTCTCATGTAATGTCTTTTTTTCTTGGTTTTCCGATATTGTCTTTGTCCCTGAGTCGTTCGTTCTAAGATTTGGTTAGGTTTGGTGTCCCGTTCTCATGTAATGTCTTTGCTTCTTGGTGTTTCCGATATTGTCTTTTCACTGGGTTTTTATTTTAAGACTTGGTTGGGTTTGGTGTCCCGTTCTCATGTAATGTCTTTGCTTCTTGGTGATTTCGATATTGTCTTTGTCCCTGAGTCGTTCGTTCTAAGACTTGGTTTGGTTTGGTGTCCCGTTCTCATGTAATGTCTTTGCTTCTTGGTGATTCCGATATTGTTGTTGTCCCTGGGTCGTTCGTTCTAAGACTTGGTTTGGTTTGGTGTCCCGTTCTCATGTAATGTCTTTGCTTCTTGGTGTTTCCGATATTGTCTTTTCACTGGGTCTTCATTTTAAGACTTGGTTGGGTTTGGTGTCCCGTTCTCATGTAATGTCTTTGCTTCTTGGTGATTTCGATATTGTCTTTGTCCCTGAGTCGTTCGTTCTAAGACTTGGTTTGGGTTGGTGTCCCGTTCTCATGTAATGTCTTTGCTTTTTGGTGATTCCGATATTGTTGTTGTCCCTGGGTCGTTCGTTCAAGGACTTGGTTTGGTTTGGTGTCCCGTTTTCATGTAATGTCTCTGCTTCTTGGTGATTAGGATATTGTCTTTGTCCTTGAGTCATTCGTTCTAAGACTTGGTTTGGATGGTGTCCCGTTCTCATGTAATGTCTTTGCTTCTTGGTGATTCCGACATTGTCTTTGTCCCTGAGTCGTTTGTTCTAAGACTTGGTTTGGTTTGGTGTCCGTTCTCATGTAATGTCTTTGCTTCTTGGTGTTTCTGATATTGTCGTCGTTCGTGGGTCGTTCGTTCTAAGACTTGGTTTGGTGTCCCGTTCTCATGTAATGTCTTTGCTTCTTGGTGTTTCTGATATTGCCGTCGTTCCTGGGTCGTTCGTTCTAAGACTTGGTTTGGTTTGGTGTCCCGTTCTCATGTAATGTCTTTGCTTCTTGGTGTTTCTGATATTGTCGTCGTCCCTGGGTTGTTTATTTTAAGACTTGGTTTGGTTCTTACTTACATTGGATTCGAGTTGCACGAGCGAAATGTAAAATATGGCTTTATACATGTTTTATGCAACGTTAATAAATTTCTCCAGATTTACCAGAACATACAGTATGTATCTTCATTGTGAGGGAAATATTGTAGGTGATAAAGACCAACTTACTAGAAGAAAAATAAACGTACCTTGTTATATGTTTCCTGGTCTTTTGCCTCTGTTGTCTCTAAAACATGAAACATTACATTAAATGAAATCCTCCTCAAAAATCAACTCATTTCTAAAGCTAGTATTTGAATGTACAAAATATTATTTTTGAAAAAATATCGGTCAAAAATAGAATATTCATATGGTCACTATATGTTTTCTCTTCAGTGAAATAATTTTGAAAATTTTTGTATATAAAAAAATAATAATAAAAAAAAAATAGAAAAATATAAAAAAGGATAAAAAAACAAAAACAAAAACAAAAACAAAAAAGGAACAGAAATGAAGAAACAAATGTAATTAAGATTTCTAGTAATATTTTTTTCTTTTTTTAACATTCACCCAATCTTAATCTATTCTTGCATTTTTATCTCTTGAACAATATTGTGCATGTTGTTACAAAAGACATGTCTTCTTCGTTTATTTGCATTGTAGAACAAAATAACAAAAAATATGCATCCAGCAAAACGTACATTCATTAGAATAAGGTGGCACCATCTAAATCAAAATTGTATTTCAATCAATTGAAAATCAAAGAGAAGCCACAATTACGGTACAAAAATTATTGATGGATACGGTACTTTGAAATCTTATTAAAGATACAATTATAAAAAGTAAGAAATTGTAAATCTGTAATATAAAAGTTGAATATTCTGTATGAAAAAGAAGGAAATGGGGTAAATGTCAAGGAGACAACATCCCATCTTCAAGTTAAAATGACACAAAACAATGCATACGGTCTTCAAAACAGTAAGGAACCTAACACCATATAGCAAGCCCTAAATGGACCCAAAAAGTAGAAAAGATAATAAATCAATGGAAACAAACCACATCCAATAATGCAAATATCAAGAAACACAAATTTTATACGAAACATTTTGTTTGCTAGTCATGAATTTTGTTAATGTGCAATACCCATAAACGATGAAATCACTATCTTTAAGGCTGATAACTGCTGTTATTTATCCAAACAAGAGAACTGCCTGTATCAGCCATTGTCCGGTTGAGCTATAGTTAAATGGACCTCTATGTTAAAGGGTCTTATTTTCATATTATGCCAAGAAGCCTATTTGAAATAGTGTTAAATTATCGTCCAGTTTCGAAAAAAATAGACGGATCTGTAGGACATTGATTTAAAAAAAAACTTTTGAGCCGAAAATTATTCCGATTGGTTAGAGACCTTAAAGAAAAAATGGCTTGGCTTTCTTATATGTTTCTTTCTGGTGGACGTCAAGTTGCAGAACTGTAAAAAAATGTTTTCAGAGTAAGTGAGAACCGAACCGTCAGTTCAAAACAGAAAGTAAATTAACAATAACTGCGGTATTTGTAATTTATTACCACTTAGCCGGTGCCTCTAGAATGTTAATCCCTGGGAGTATTAACAAATCCAGTACTCAGTTCTTTAGTGCTGGTCTAAAAACCGAGTTTATTTTGAAAATTGCAATTAATGAATTTAACTATTTTGTTCAAATCTTACCAGTATCTCACTCTCACACAGCTCTGTCCTTGGCTGGATTTGGATTCTCTATTTTGAACCTATTTGTTCTCTTTCAGTTTTTACACATATTTTGGTATATAGATTTCCAAATGTTTTGATTTGATATGCACTGAAGAAACATAAGTTGTAAAAATGTGGAGATGCAGAAATAAATTGAGTACCATTGCTATATGCTATTACAATCCAAATTTGAAACCATGGATGAAATCAGGTCAACGGAAGAGTAAACTTCTCCTGTCTCTAAAAACACCCGTCGTTTGTACATATCAGGGAGCATAGTCGAATCAAGAAGAAGAAAGAAAGAATGTGCCTCATGTTGGTCATAAGTAGCCCAATTATTTTTTTTTAATAATTAAGGTTCACAGTTGGCTACTATATTGATAACAAACTAATGAAGTTACTTGTGAATTTAGCTTCTAAACATGACTATATCGAAAGAACATATTTTGGGTTAGAGCCTTTTTTGGTTTAGTTTCATTTCGTGACTCTCTAAACTATCTGTATGCATTTCCGATAAGTTCCAATATCAAATAAATTAAATTAAATTGATTTCAAGCAGATAGACAAATTCGTAATACAGTCAAACACTTTTTCAACACCTCATATATATCATTCATACACAATTTGGTTAAAATCCATTCAGCGATCTTTAAGAAGTTCCCTGCATGTATTTTTCCATATGTAAACCAAGTTCCAACTGGCCATCGTTATGGATGACGGATCGCCATCAAAGTAAAACTACTCAAATGGATTGATTGGTTCTCTAGAACATCTATGTATGAATATCCCAATAAGTCAATTTTTAAACTATGTACCCGCTATGCATGTCCCAATAGGTCCATTTTTAAACTATTTACCCGCCACAGCCTTGTTCTTTTTTGCTCATGGATATGAAATCGTTAACAAAAATTAAAGTGGCAAAGTCTTATTACAACCGCAGTCATCCATCGCCCGATAAAAAGACTTATAGAAGACAATCAAAACATATAAACAACCACAGCGCACTCATCAAATCAGTTGCAACAACTGGCATAATGGAAAGTGAGCACTAAACAGAGTGGTGAGAATATCAGAATTACAAATAAAATGCCAAACGTAAAAAGGGGGATAGCATGAATCATGAACAATGGTTGAAAATTACAATTACATGCAACAATCTGCCAGAGAACTGTACAAGAAAAACCACAAATAAGGCAAAAAAAAGCGTAAACAACGATTGTAACTCGGAATAACGGGACTCGGTACTGCTACTAACAAGAGCTAGCGGTTCAGTTAAACCGTTTTATGGATACAAAACCTCTCCTTTCTCTTTCCCGTTTACCTATAATATAGCAAACATACAAATAAAACCCAATGCAGATAGACTACTAACTCCAAGATCACAATCTTGAGAAGGAAATAATAAGACGAAACGCAATTTAGAAAGATTGATTAATTAGTGCTCGCCGCTAAACTACCGGCTAGCTCTAGAAGCTCGGTATGCTGGTAAAAAACTGTCGCACTACAGAAGAAAAATCGAATTCAAAACTTCTATTTAATGTTTTTCTCGTGCAGTTCCATGGTAGATTGTAGTATGTGATTGTATTTTTCGGCCATTGTACAGTATGTTTTATAATAAAATCATATTTATTAATCATTTTCACTCTAAATTTGAAAACTCTGATTATATTATTAACGTAATTGATTAGCAACATAATGTTTTCTTAAGAGAGCAACAAATTGTAAACCTGTAAATAGTTCGCATTGCAACAGGAAAATATAGCCTGAACTTCATGAAAGCTCTTGAAAACCAAAATTCCTTTTTAACGGAAATTTAGCTTTACCATTACAGAAGGTAAAAACACGATTATTTGGAAAATTATCTCTCGTAGAATATATATATATTAAAATCGGACCCCCCCCTCCCTTGCAATAGCAACGGCAATATAATGCCGAAGTAACAAAGGAGTGTAATTTACAAAAATTGAAGTCCAAAAGACATGACCAAAACGAGGACACAGGAAACAATGACGTTAGACACAGAAAACAATATCAGCATATATTCAAGACAAAATTCCACAATTTTTCATGCAATAACCCTATAGTAATCTATCTATTAGCAATGAAAGGATATGGAGTAAATACACAAAAGACAAAGTCTGTACAAATTCATGATTAAACCAAGCAATAGAACAACGCTTTTATTGTTGTTCTTCATCTTGAAGTCATCATAAGGCATTCAACAGTGAGCTATGCTCATACCTCATAGTAATTTCAAAAATGCCCCTAGCAACGGTTTGAGCGAAATTCATTGCTAAACGTCGAGCAATGCTACATTCATGTGTCTCTGCTTTTGTTTACGGATGCAGGGTTGTCAACAAACATAAAATTAAATTAACTGGCAAATCTTACTTGCAATTGCTTTTATCCGTTTCGCGACAGGAAAACACTCCCAAAAGAAAATTAAATTAACTGGCAAATCGTACTTACAATTGCTTTTATCCGTTTCCCGACAGGAAAACACTCCCAAAAGAAAATTAAATTAACTGACAAATCGTACTTACAATTGCTTTTATCCGTTTCCCGACAGGAAAACACTCCCAAAAGACAATCACAACATATAAACAATCACATGTCATCTTTTTTTTATTTTTTTTTATTTTAAATTTTAAACCATGTTATTAATTGAATGAGATTTTTTAGCTTCTAATAGGATCTGATTAAGGCTGCTGTATTTTGATATGATAAAAACAGCATCCATTGAAATGTCTTTAATATCCTTAACAAATCCTGATATAACGTGGCATCATACTACAACATTTTGAACCTTACAACAGGAACCTAAAAGACAATAATTAAATTGGGACAAGAAGTATTCCGGTCTAACTATATTTAAGCATTTTCTAAGTTAAGAAGCTAATTCAATGATTTCCATTTTACTTCATTTGAACTATTGAGGAGATCGGCGGTAGAAAATGCAGTATTCATACCGTCATTTCTTTCAGCAGCGATGACAACTCCTACTGTGGAACCATTTGTAGCCATTTCCAGATTGGCTGCGTTATAAATTTCGTTGCAGAATGCATTGACATAATGATAAAGATCCGTCTCGCTTTGAAATGCAGTGTTTTTTACGGTCACATCCAGTTTTAAAATATCTGATTGGTCATGTTGGTGTTCATCTTCATTGTTGTTTTCTGTGTACAAATAAAAAAAAGATATAAGAAAATCACACATTGAAACACAACTATTTCAAAGTCTATGTTTGCTAAGTTTAATTATTTAAAACTGATCTTTTTGCTTGACATCTTTAAAGAAGTTACACTAGAGTAAAAACCATTTTTTTTTGTATCGGTTAAAATTAACTTCATTGTGTTTTCACTATACGAGAGATCATACATACTGTTAGTACTTTCATGTTCTTTGTTATTATATATAAAACTAGAGCCGTATTAACGCGTAGAATAATAGGATCTTGCATATAAGGCCAGATTAAAGATCGGGATATCTTTCACGAGTGTAAGAAATTTTGTCTTTTCTCGAGTTGAGCGTAGCGAAACGAGACGTAAAGACGAATGATTTCTTACACGAGTGAAAGATGTCCAGATCTTTAATTTTGATTGAGTGCAAGTTTCTATTTCTTCTGTAAAATACGAAAAGAAACACATGCGAACCTATACCATGTGAACAATATCAAAGCCATTTGATTGTACTTTACATTATGACGTCAGATGTTTAATGACATTTAGTCATGGTAACGATTGTTTTTTTTTCACAAAAATGACCGCCCGTGTAAGATGAGGTCGCGTGCATCGATCTTACAAGGGTCATCTCACACTGTAAACCACCATTTACGGAAGAAAGTAAATGTAGCATCTTTGTTGTTTGAAAAAAATGAAAACTTTATGAAATTTTTAAAATCTTGCCATTAATAAGTTTCAATATTTCAGAAAACCAGTACATAGGTGATGCAGCATGAAACCATTCAATATTTATTACTACATGTAGCAAAAATTTCAAATATTATTTCTTTAAGGACTTGTTTAAATTGCCATTACCCATATTACAGATTACAAAAAAACATCTCTCATGTTATGTTTTTGAATGCTTTTTTCCATCATATCTAAATTCATTGTGTATACATTTGTTTTCAAGGTCAATCATTTTGTTTTTGCTTATTTACTGTGAGCTTTACCATATCATATGTGGTGTTATGTAGTCTTTTAATCTTACCTATTCCGTATGCGTTTTCCGATTCTGCCAAAACAACTTCAACAGGACTTTTCAATATTTTATGAAGAGACGTTAGTTTAAACAACCTGTGCAGGAAAGACTCCAAGGCTTTATATAGAAGCTCTTTTGTTGTGAAACATGTGTTGTCGATTTCAATGTGTACGGCCAGACATTTTTCTTCTGCTCCTTGAAATTTTATTTCATAGTTCCCTTCATTTAGTTGCTCTCTTACTTCATCTAATTTCTCTATAACTTTAACAACGTCCATATTTGGATCGCGTATGTATAACGAACAATTCGTAGAACCTAAAAAACATACACATAAGTTAGTTCCTAAACTCAAAATATACACTCAACTTTTCAAACAGCAAGAAAATTAACATAAACGAAGCCTATATTAACTTAAGATCTAAAGATTTGCCGAATTCTTTAAGACTACAAACCAAAAAAAAAAAAAAACTATCTACGGTTGTATGGTAAATATCAACCACACGACAAAATAGTTCTTTACATTAAGAATATAATTAGAAGATAAGAATGATGACCATAAATAAAATAGATATAATAAATAATAAATTCCATTGAAATGTCCAATGCATTAATTTCTTTGTGATGACAAGACAATATCTGCGAAAATTATGATTTTTTTCCCTTTCTTTATGTCACAATCGACACTCGACTCTCACAATCCATTAACAGATACCAACACGAGAAACTAAATGTCTACATGAATTTCCTACAGAGTGAGACTGGATCAGTGTCTTCTGCTAAAAAGTTTGTCTTTTTTATTAAAATTTAAAAGCATAACACGATTTTCATGAAGCAGTATTTAGGGAAACGGGACAGATAAAGGGGAGGTTTGGGTACCCATAAACCGGTTTTACCGATTGCTTTTGCTAGTGCCGGTACCAAGTCCGGCTGTCCCGAGTTCCTATCGTTGTCTGCGTCTGTCTTTTGTCTTATACGTGTTCTTCCTGTTCTTCCTGTGTAGTTCCTTAGCAGATTGTGGCATGTTATTATATTTTTCAGCCATGTTTGGTGTTTCCTGTTATCCATTCTTTTACATATGTTATTCCATATGACTAAACAATGTGTTTTAATGCTATCCTGTTTATTTCTTTTTGTTCATATTTTTTCCTAAGTAAGAAATTTTATTTTCATGTTTGCAAGCTGTCACGTTCCACTAAATTTCCATTTGTATATACACTGATATTTTTTACAAACAACATGCATCAATAATATGAAAAAAAAACACAATTTTAAAAGAAAACGAAACCAGGTTATGAATTAGTAAAACAAATTAAGATATGTTTTTAAACATAAAGCCAATCAATAAATCTGCATGGTAAATTTGGTCATAGATAGGTAACTTTTATCAGCTTAATGTCGTTGGAAACGTCATTTTCAAAAGATTTAACTTGATGATGTTATCGACACAATTCGTGGAAGGTGAAATGCAGCAGGTTTGGTTGAAGCTCAATAAGTATTAATTATTTAAATAACAGATAGAGAACGATGAAAAAAGTTGATCGAGGGTGATGATGCACAGTATCTATTGAACACATTTTTCCACTGTAAACTGTTTTAATACATTTATCACTGAGGGATGTAAACTATTATTTGTCTTAAATCTCTGGAATAAACAAAGTGAAACTAATTAACTATGGTACTCACGTATCATGTGAAAACGCAAATAGGCGATATTCACAAAAATGTCACTTTTGAGCCCTGATTCACCTTAACTGAGATTGTGGTCAATTGCTAACAAATGACGGGCGGACGGAACTACACAGCTATGTCATTTATACCTTCTGTTGTAGAGTTCAACAAATTTCCATATAGATGTAATTCATGTAATTTGTGCAATTGAAGTTACAATAAACTTTACTGGGATTTAATTATACAATGAACTAAACATACCACTTGGTTCATCAATATTTTCAGTACCAAATTTTACCATAATATCTTCTCCGTAATACAAATCAACCTGCATTTGCTCTGATATGGTTCGAAATGTTTCTAAAATGATAACAGATACAGTGAATTATTTCATTAGAAGGAATGAAAAGAAATGCATTAAATATACTAATCACTTCAGGCCACACATAATATAACAATTAGGTTAACTAGCATCGAAGTAAAAAAAATACCAAAGTTAAAAAAACAAAAAAAAAGAAGAAAAAAAGGAAGAAATTAACTAAGGAATAAAGTCTCATTGTGATATTTTCCTTATATTTGGGGGTCTAAGATACTGTATTGTTCTTATTTTGATTTTCTTACTTTGATTTTACTACTTGCATGTATCATTTAATGCATTGTGATTAAGAGCCGAATATGGGTTGCAATATCAACAATTTCCTTGCAATAATGGTCTTTTGAGTCTATTATTTCTTCTTTTATTTTATATTCAGTCCTGTGTCTTTGTTTTTTTTTTTGTCTTTTGTTTTTGTTTTGTTTGAATTTTTTTTTGTTGTTTTACTTTTTGTTTTGATTTCTTTTGTTTGTTTGTTTTTTGTTTTTTTTGTTTTTGTTTTGTTTTGTTTTTGTTTTGTTTTGTTTTTTGTTTTGTTTTCTTTTTGTAGGTTTTTTTTTATTGTTTTCACTTTTTTGTTCTCTTTAATTATCTCTTCGCAAATTGTATGTCCTTCATATACTGTGTCAGCTAAATTTTAGATTTATTCCATATTTTACATACGATATATAGTAAGTGAGAGCCGCACCGTCAATCCAAAACGAATAATCGAAGGAATATGGCAACATCGGAAACAAAAAAGAAACAGAGATACAACATGAGTACGACACAGAAAAAAATGAAGATACACACACACACAAAGATGAACAACACGGACCCAATAAAAAAGATTAGGTGCACCGGTAGAGTAAGCATCTCCTGCTTCTTATAAGACACCCGCCTTGTTGAACATGTCAAATCTGGTAGTAAAGTCAAATCCAGTGGAGGAAACAACAATACAGCTTTCAAGGGAAAGATCTGTTGTCATCTGGGAAAGATATCCCATTACGGTCCCATTCAAGGAAGTCACTATATCGAACACAGGCTCTTGAATAGCGAATGAGTTGGGAGATGTAAACTCCATAAGCCGGCGCTGTTGGGATGTTGCTTCAAAGAAAAGGGAAGTATACTTTAATTTCAGTTAGGTAAATTTACATCAACTTTTTCATTTCTTCGTCTGCCCTTACAATCCACGAACAAGCAAGCGCTGTGAAATATAAATGTGGCGTTCTTAATCGACGTACGGCGAAATTCTTATCTTGATGGAATTCAATGGTCAATCTATATTGGACGACGAAACTGATTTAAAAAATATAAATCATTATTTGAGATGTTTTCGAACAGGAAGACTGGTATTGAATTTACCATGCATTGATATGTATTTCAGAGATTCAGTTTGAATATAAATGAATACTCCGTTTTATATTTATCGAGAAGGAATTGCAATTTGTTTGCCAATGATACACGCAATGTTAAACACAGGTATAAAATGGTTATAAATAATCAAAACGAAGAGATTTATAAGATACACCTTAGACAAAACACTGCCGACTTGTGAAATAGTCTTAAATACTTAATTTTCCAGTAGATTATCATTACAAGATGTGGGCTTTATAAGAAACACCTAAGGCAAGACACTATAAAAAATATTTAAAACAAAACACTGCCGACTAGTGAAAGAGACTTAAATACTTATTTTCAGTAGAGGATCATGACAAATGTGGGATTTATAAGAAACAACTAAGACAAAACACTACCGACCAGTGAAATAGTCTTAGATACTAAATCTTCAGTTGAAGATTATGACAAAATGTTGACTAAAATGGAGAAAGATGTGGAACATTGTCAGAATGGAACATAACCTCATAAAAAGTAAACCAAGTCTGACGCCTGGAAACCAGAATGCCAGTATATTTCTGTAAAAAACTATGACCATTCTCATCATACGCTTCGTAGAAAAACTCCTAACAATATTGTGTTTATACCCAAACACCATTTACGAGATATTCTTATTAATGAGAATTTTCTTACACATCTTAAAAGAAACACATGATCAACTTTTATTTGAACAATGCATACTAATTAAATATCTTACCTTGTAATTGGTTACATCTCTCAAGGGTTTGAATATATTTTTCTCTTGTCATTTTGTACGTCTTCAAATTTTGTATTTTATATTCCAAACCATTAGCAGGACATCCAATCAATCTGTCAACGCGTCTTGCTATATCTTCACTTTCCTGGAAAAAGACTTTTTCATCATTTTCAGATAAACCTCCTGTAGGCCGATGAAAAATTTCGTTCCGGTTTCTCCTCATTCTTTCAACATCATCACCTTGATTCAAATCCACAGAGGATGGTTTATTGCCCCATTGTTTTGAGGGTGCTTCAACCAAATGAAAATATCTTATCAGTTTGTACATAAGTGATACGTCACATCTTCTGTAACCTTCTGTTGCTATTGTTCCAATTATATTCTTTTCCGAATTACTCAAAGATTTTGTAAATGGATGGTGATTATATTTAATGGCATTTTCCACCATCGGTGCAACAATTGCAGGTGGCCAGGTATTAATTATCATTTCTCTCATCATTTGTGGATAGATGTCCACAACGACCATGATTGCAGAAATATGTCTTTCAACGTCGGCTGAAATTCCAGAAGTTGCCATTTTGCTTGAGCTAGACGTATTATAAGAATGAATGAAAAAGAGTGGTAAAGCTATTTTTTTTTATGCCTATTATTGTTACATATTAAATGTTCCAGCTAAGTCGATATGTTGATCGATTCACAATCCTTTCTCATCATATTTCTACTGAAAAAACATACCAATCAAAGAGGTAGCATATCTGTAATGAAAAATATAAAATCAAACACCAATTGTTTATTTGAATCCATCATGTGATTCTAAGGAGAAAGTGATCATCTTTACTCTTCGCTTTAAAGAAACATAGGCTACATATCATATTATGATTTATTTTCTGGTAACTTTTTATCAAAATGACATCAAATATCAATAGATAATGTAGAGAATCTACTTTTTTATAGGAGATAAAGGAAAATTCATGATGTAAGTTTTCAGATGAAGTAACTATATTCCAATTTATGTGCTGATAAGTCATTAAACAAATCATAAAACATCAGTACACATTGTGATTCAACGTCAACGATATACAACATATAATTTATATGACGTAATCATACAACACCAGAACGTTTGATTGTACACATTGTGATTCAACGTCAGCGATATACAACATATAATTTATATGACGTAATTATACAACACCAGAACGTTTGATTGTACACATTGTGACTCAACATTACCGATATACAACAGAAAAGATAATTTATATGACAAAATCATACAACACCAGAACGTTTGGTTGTACACATTGTGACTCAACGTCACCGATATACAACATATAATTTATA
>MJUU01046950.1:276599-287957 GCA_002080025.1 Modiolus philippinarum | reverse complement strand
AACGTCACCGATATACAACATATAATTTATATGACGTAATCATACAACACCAGAACATTTGATTGTACACATTGTGACTCAACGTCACCGATATACAACAGAATAGATAATTTATATGACGAAATCATACAACACCAGAACGTTTGATTGTACACATTGTGACTCAACGTTACCGATATACAACAGAATAGATAATTTATATGACAAAATCATACAACACCAGAACGTTTGATTGTACACATTGTGACTCAACGTCACCGATATACCACAGAATAGATTATATATATGACGAAATCATACAACACCAGAACGTTTGATTGTACACATTGTGACTCAACATTACCGATATACAACAGAATAGATAATTTATATGACAAAATCATACAATACCAGAACGTTTGATTGTACACATTGTGACTCAACGTCACCGATATACAACAAAATAGATAATTTATATGACGAAATCATACAACACCTGAACGTTTGATAGTACACATTGTGACTCAACGTGTCCGTAATACAACATAATAGATAATTTATATGACGAAATCATACAACACCAGAACGTTTGATTGTACACATTGTGACTAAACGTCACCGATTTACAAGATAAAATATAATTTATATGACGAAATCATACCATGCCAGAACGTTTGATTGTACACATTATGACTCTAATGACCGATATACAACACAATAGATAATTTATATGACAAAATCATACACCACCAGAACGTCTGATTGTACACCTTATGACTGAACGTCAGCGACATATACAACATAATAAATAATGTATATGACGAAATCAGACGGAAAAGTTACGAACATTGATTCACAAATGTCATCAACGTTGCACAATTAAAACTAATGATAAAGTTTGAGATAAATATTTAAAAACAATAAATAGACGGAAAATTTCAATACCCTGTCAAAGTATTTACATTGACCAGAAATATTTCATTGGATTAAACTCGAAACGGAACAAGTTCCGTCACTTCCGTTTTATACTTCTGCCTTGTTCGGCACTCGATACATTCTTATTTCTATTCACGACCGTCAATTAGATATACTATAATAATATCTCCTAAAATTCAATTTGAACGTCAATGAGATTGTTTTGAAACATATTAAGTACGATAGTTTGATGGTTTGAAACGGAAATATGCCGACATACACCTACTTATAACTACTTATACAAAGTGTTAACCTGTACTGGGAACGGGATGGGGAAATATTTGTTTTTATTTTTAGGTAGAGGACAATATTGTCACCCAGGATTTGTGACCATAACAAAACGGAACAGGGAAATATTTTTACGTTAGGCAGAGGATATCATCATACAAATCTGGTTGCCATAGTAACACAATGCTGTTATTAAGAGAAAATGGAAATATATCATTTAACAATCAAATTTATATTTTGATAAAAACAATATACTTAAACATGCAGTTAATTTGAGATTTGATATTGCCATTTCGACAATCTGTGTCTCTTCAAATAGCCTATTCAGGAGTTCCGATATTATATGTAAATAAAGGTGATTCCTTTTGGTACCAGATGAAGTTTTGAATGAGGATTTGAATATCAAACCTCTACTTTATTTCTCCCCAAAAATAGCTTAAAATTACACTTTTTCAGTAAATAATAATCTATTACATAATGTACAAATCTAACGATACCAGATTCAAAAGTAAATATCCTCTAACGGTGGACTGACGACGGTAGTTGCTTGATGGTAAATCTCAAAACATATGAACGAATAGGAAATATTAACACAATGGGACAATGGCTTACTATATTTTTTTAAACATATTGATAAATCTTAAAACAACTAGCCAAAGAAAAAGACATGTTCCGACATAATTACAGTGATGTCTATTCCTACCTTTTTCATCCTTACACAATGAATTTATTCAAATAATGAATATGAAGTCTTTTTTACATAAAGGCGAACTTGGATTTCTTATTCCAAATCAAGATGGTCCACGAAATATCATTATTTATTAATATATAACAACACCATCTATAATTTGCACTTAGTACATGTTACAAACAATCCAAACAAAGTATTTATTACTATGTCAATCTATAATCCTTAGGCGTAGAGCTGTCGTAGAATAGTGTATCTATAAAATGTACGAACTGCACTATATAATGACTAATATTCTGCTACAAATGTAAGCGTTGTACTTGGTACCTATACAGTACGCGAAAAAGGCATATATATATATATATATATAGATAGATAGATAATTTGGCATATCTAATAAGTTGATTATAAAATTTTATTCTTAAAGATCAAAGCATAATTTTGTTAACTAAGTTTTAGTTATACTATAATAATTTTAAAAGGGATACCATTTTCTTCTATCCCCTAAAGTTTAATTTGAATCTCAATGAGATTGTTCTGAAATATATTTAGTACGATAGTTTGATAGCTTGAAACGGAAATATGCCGACATACACCTACTTATAACTACTTATACAAAGTGTTAACATGTACAGGGAACGGAATGGGGAAATATGCCGACATACACCTACTTATAACTACTTATACAAAGTGTTAACATGTATTGGGAACGGAATGGGAAAATATGCCGACATACACCTTCTTATAACTACTTATACAAAGTGTTAACATGTACTGGGAACGGAATGGGGAAATATGCCGACATACACCTACTTATTACTACTTATACAAAGTGTTAACATGTACTGGGAACGGAATGGAGAATATGCCGACATACACCTACTTATAACTGTTTATACAAAGTGTTTACATGTACTGGGAATGCAATGGGGATATATTTTAATTTTTAAGTAGAGGACAATATCGTCACTCAGGATTTGTGACCTTAACAAAAGTTGTTTTTTATGAATACTCTTAAAACGGAACATGGAAATATTTTTTCACGTTAGGCCGAGGACAATATCATCATACAAATCTGCTGGCCATAGTTACACAATGCTGTTTTAATGTAATATGGCAATATATCATTAAACAATCAAATTTATATTTTGATAAAAATAAAATGTATTACTAAAACATCCAGTTAATTTGAGATTTGAAACGACTAGTCAAAGAAAAAGACATGTTCCGACATGATTACAGTGATGTCTATTCCTACCTCTACCACCCTTAGAAAATGAATTTATCCAAATTATGACTATGAAGTCTTTTTTACATAAAGGCAAACTTGGATTTCTTATTCCAAATCAAGATGGTCCACGAAATATCATTATTTGTTAATATATAACAACACCATTCATAATTTGCACTTAGTGCATAATACAAACAATCCAAACAAAGCATGTATTACTATGTCAATCTATAATGCTTAGGCGGAGAGCTGTCGAAGAAAAGTGAAGCTATAAAATGTACGAACTGCACTATATAATGACTCTTTCCTGCTAAATGTTGTGCTCAGTACCTTTACGCGAAAAGGGCATATATGGATAGATAATTTTGCATATTATGTAATTAGTTGATTTTAAAATTTGATTCTTAAAGATCAAAGCATAATTTTGTTAACTAAGTGTTACAGTAGTTATTGAGTTTCTACAGGCTAATGCATATGTAAGACATTTCGGTTGGTAAATACTATTATAATGCAAAACCAATGCTCAAATGCGATCTTCCAATTGAGGAATAATTCCATTAAATATTATTTTTTTTTCTATCCTTCTGAGATGCGTGTTTAGGAATTGGACTGGGAAGTTTTCATGCAAATTTCATGAAAGAATTTTCTTTGAACAAATTATTAATCACAATTAACACTTTCTGTTATAATATTTTCACTGTTTTATTCAATATTTTCAAGTGCATATATACCCATGAACCGGTTTAAATCTACCGCTGGCTTTTGCTAGTGCTGTTACCAAGTCCGGCTGTCTCCGAGTTCCTACCGTTGTTTATGTTTTTCTTATGTCTTTTAAATGTTTTTTCTTGAGTAATTTTTTGGTACATTTTGGTATGTAGATTTGTTTTCAGCCATTGTAGGGGTTTCCTGTTATCCTTATTATTTTATTTGATTTTTAAAAAAATAAATTCATTCACACAGAGTTCCAAAAACGTAACTTCGGGACCTTTCATCTACTAGAAGAGACATCTCGATGATGTGAGAAAAAAATATTGAAGTAAAAAAATACAAAGAATACCAAAGTTCCATGAAAAACAGTAAGTTCCGTTATGCTGAACACGTGTTTCAAGGAGAAACAATATACATGTACAATACACAATATACAAATTCCCACAAGGGTTTGACACATACGCTATTACAAAATGCCGGACGGCGTGGATTTATATATCATCAGGGAACAAATTAACAACTAATCGTGACATCGTACTAATGTTAGCAGTAAGCTGTGGTATCAAATACAGTTCACTGTATGCATACTCCCCATCCCCCATCCCTCCCCCCGAAAAAATAAGAAAATGCTTTTTGAATTTATGGATTGCTATGCAGCATGGGGACACACAGAACGCTAACAGAGACACCAATCAATTAATGATACTACAGCAAGCAAATAAAGTTAAGTTTTACCTTAATTCAGACATGTTATTAATTTCAACCAAGAATTTAGTCTTCTGAAAGGAGGACGAACCTTATATCTATTTAACGTCCTTGTAGGAAGTTGGATAGTCATGTGACATTTTGTAATATATCTCTGATTTAAGAGAGTATGTCAGGAAATAAGCCATTTGTGAATGATCCTTGGTCCATTTTTGTTGTTTTTTTCATAATTTTCTTTACAAATCAAATAGCACCAATAAGATAAAAAAACAAGGAATTGATATAGAAAATATTCGTCTCCTGCAATATTATCAGGTATTTTTGAAAAGTGTGATTTGTTTTATCAATCATTTGACTTGCATAAAATTCGTCTAACAAGATGGTGTTTTATTTGATGCAACTGAATTTATTATATTCAATAGATATAAGAATACTTGTAGCTACGAGTTCTGCCCAATTACATGGCATACTTGATTATCAAGAGGTAATTGGATAGAAAGCTAAAATCGCACTTAATTATAATAATGAAGCATGTCATATATATATATGCAGAAATGCTATTAAAAGACCTCTTCTATACTTGTGTCGATCTCCATATTCAGTGCAAGTGTTCCTCAAAGTACATCATGTGATAAACATCGCAAAAAATAAAATAAAAGAAAAAACAGCATGGAATGTACGGTCACTATTTTCTATACTGAACATTAATAGAAACACACCACTGACATTTTTCATATGTACCTTAATATAATATAATATTCAAAAGCAATAAGTTTGCCAAAAATTCTTGGACTGTTTTTAATATTTACAGACGGTTTCTGTAATAATTGAAACGTAATTCGAAAAAAGATAACTCTCAATTACATTTCACCAACAAATAAAGAATGTGATCAAAAGGCAATGAAAATTCAAATTTTGTTCATATAAATGTAAAAAAATCGACAGAAATTACTACTCTGGTAGCGATAGACAATGTAAATGTTGAAGAAACTCATTGAACAGGTCAATTCTAAGGACAACAATTCTTTCATGTTTTGTTGTCGTAAACAACGGCAGTGGAATACTGAAGGAACAAAGCACAAGATTACATAAATCAAAATCCAGAGACAAGAAAAAATCAAGAACACCAGAAGACGGAAGACCAAAGACACTACATGCCCACAAAACACACAACCACTACATTTACAACACAAAAAACTAGAGCACTTACAGTGTGAACTCTCAAAAAACAGAGTGACATCATGTGCTCCGGACGGGTAAGCCTTTCCTGCTCTGTATAATACTGAATAAAAATGATTGGTGTTGCTTTATTGGCAAAATCGACTTAATTGCAGACCTTTGAAAATGAAAGCAGTGCATTGATATAAATGTACAAGGAATCGAATTAACTTAAGTAATATGGTAGCTGTTCGATTTTTATGATGTTGAATTTATATAAAAGTAAGTCAACTAATGAGACTATCAAATATGAAAAAGAAAGAGATCATTACATCTGTTTTGAAATAATCGTTGCTAGATATAAACAGTATTAAAACTAAGCAAAATTTAGAATGCAAATTTGTAACCAACCTCTTCGGCAGTGAATTGTGATAACTGCTCTGAAGAAGTCGGCCTGAAAATGAACGCCGACATCGGACAACATGACTGTGTTGCTTTGTTCATATTGTTGTAGATTGATATTGAAAAACCTTTCATAGCTAAGACGCAATTTATTCCAGTTGAATCCCATAAGTGCAATTTTCATTTATTAATGGGTCTCATCCAAACTATAAAAATGTAATTTTAAAGCAGTTAACTTAAATTATAATAAAATGGGAAGAACTTGTTTTCATGTCATCCTTAATACATTTCAAATGAAATTTCAAGATTTTTTTTTACTTAAAGGGAAACATACTGTCATTACATTTCTTTATTTTGGCATAATTTCCAACTTCCAAAAAGTTGTGTTCTAAATTTTTTGTGAAATGCCAGTGTGAAATTTAATATCTGTTTAATGATCTTATACAAATTCTGTAAGTGTCAGGTGAATTTTACCATTTTAATATGTGCCCAACTGAGTATTAACAAAGACATTTAAACAATTTTTTGTTCAGCAATCTGTTTTGCGTTATATCAAGCAAACTTTAAGTAATTACAACACAGTTTTGGTTAGACTTCTCTTCGTTATAAGCTTGACGTTATACAGAATATGCAATAAGCCTCCAAAAATACGTTCTTAAAAGCATTAGGACCGGGGAATCGACTTTATTTTGTTATAAGCCTGTTTGCTATGAAACGCACTCAAAAAAAAAAAAGGAAAATAAAATAAAAAAAACAACAAACAGACAAACAAAAAAAACTCCATATTTTCAGTTTGATTTAATAATTGGTGTTCAATTTTACAATTTGCCTAATTTGTACTGAAATTCGTCAATGTCTGTAAATCTTATTGAATTTTTACTAAAGTTCAAACAGCAGGACGAATGGAAATTTCGTCAAATTTGAACGATTTTAAGTTTCTCTTACTACTGAGTCATAGCTTATAAATGTATTTGTCCATGAGACTTTCAACATGTTCAAAGGCAAAGGTATTTGGGTTTGATAATAGTTTCATCTCTTAGACATTAAACCATCAGGTGTCTATATGCAGCCAATCGCACAATGTCATCGATCGATCGATTGAAAGCAGGTGAATCCTGGACAGCTGTACCGACGATGTTTAATGTAAACCAGATCAAGAGTACCATATCTCGACTTTTGAATAGGTACCAACAGCAGTTATCCCCCATTACTTCCCCGGTTAGGTCTACCAGGGCGACAACTGCTGCTCAGGAAAGTCAAATCCGACTTTGGCAAGTGAAAGAGTCAAAACAACCAAAATATACTGCTTCGTCGATTAATGAAGGGTGTCAAAATCAGAAATTGCTTCCGATATCACATCAAGAAGCCCTCTTCGAAGAGTTGTTTTGAATCAGCTGCGTCACCGAAACAGATTCAAAATGAGATTACATACACATAGTATTGCCCAGCAACTTTGAAGAACAATGTAGTTCAATGATAAATCCATGTTATTGTTACAATGTGCAGATAGTAAAGCAATGACTTATGTTTCATGTAAAGGGGTAAATTTACGGTTAAATAGTGTGATGAAATCCTGTAACAACTTGTTTTTATAATTATGCAGAATTGTGAAAGAATTTTCCAACACAAGGCATTGCCTCAACAGCAAGATTAACAACTGCTTGCTTAGAGAACAATAGAATTATGTACTCCCCATGGCCATCCAAATCGCAAGATTTAAATCTCATAGAGTATTGCCAGGCAGTTATTGATGCAGGAGTTGGACAAACGAGATATTGAGCGGTGATAATCTTGACTTGTGAATGTTTTTTTGAGAATGATGAAAATGTGATCTGTAATAGAATTTTGTATGAGTTTATTTATTTATTCTTATAAGATATCTTAAAATCTAATATTTTATTGTATCATCCGCCCCAAAAAATTAATTCTTTTGTGTGTGTCTGTGTATTTGTTTTGTTTTGTTTTGTTTTTTTTTTCTTTTCTGAGGTAAAATAAAATTTGGTCCAGTGTCAACCATATTACTTTTTGTTCAAAGATGAAAATTTCATCAAAAGATTTTTTCAAGAAAACATGAACTCACACTCTTACCACCTACTCGCATCTACTAACCGAGTACGACAATAAATGGGAGTATCCCGAACAATGAGCTAATTAAACCTTAGCTACATTTCAGCCAGTTCACCAAATATACTAGTACATGCATATATTCAGAGAAATAGACTGAATGTATCAGGGGCTGACCCGTCGACTTCAATGCTATGATTCATATGTATACTTTTATGTTAACTGAAATGCAAATACATGCATTTGATAAAGATAAAGTCGGTCAGGGAAATGTGCTTTGCCAATATCGATCTAAAAACTAATGTTAAATTTCAAAATAATTTAAGATATATTGTGGCAAGAATGTTAAATGTACACTAGTCATTTTTCCAAAAGTACATATTTTTATATATTCAATCCTGGTGATGTTTCAACCAACAAAATCCTTAGCAGAGCAAATTTTTTTATCTTTGATGCATCTGCGTTGTAATCAATTTGTCGAACTGATTGAAACATCTTTTTTTATTTGCTTTTTGTTATTTGTTGTTTTATTCATTATTATGTTTTTCTGTTGTTTTTGTTTAGTTCATTTGTTTTTGTTTTTGTTTTTTGTTTTTTGTTTTTGTTTTTGTTTGTACTGCTTTTCAGTAAGTCGACAGACGGGAGGTACAAAGTTATTACAATAGGGTTTGTAAGTCTCATTTAATTTCGAATCTTTTGGGTAGATAAATTGAAGTAAATTCTTTTTTACAAAATTAGAAAACTTTTCTAACACAAAAATCATATGTAATAATCGGAGTCATCGTTTGGCGGGGAACCATTTTGAAATGCAAATTAAGAAATCTCAGTTACACATGATGAGGAATTGTTGTTCACAAGAAATGAAAAAATACTAATATTGTAGATAACATATATATTCTTCAAGTGTACGCATTTTTTGACAATTTTGTAAGGGATCATTATGATTACATCGAGGAAAACAGTTTCAATTGGTCTTGTGCATAATACAAAAAAATGAAATAAAATGATAATAAAAATAATCTTTACAAGGAAAATAATTTGGTTCCTTTCTCAAGAAATACGGTTACATTTCATTGGTCGAAAGAATTTGGGTATGTTCTAAACATATAAAAATGTATATGATATTATTTGAGAAAAAGAATAAGCCATTTGTAGTTCAATTTGAAAAAAAAATGAAAACATTCATCCCAATATACACTCTCTCAAAAAGGAAACGCAACATACAAAAAATACGAAATTTACTTCTCATATTTTTTTCATTAGGTATCATATAATTAATTTACACAGGAATGCAAAAATTGGTACACTTCTTGTTCATGAGTTGTTTTACCATGGAATATCACAATTTGTCACATATTGTCAATAAATCACTCATATATTGTCAATATTTGGTGTGTCCACCATTTGCTTGTAACACAGCCCGATTCTTCTTGGCATAGATTCAATTAAACGCTGAGTTCAGACACGCGGTATCCCTTCCCACTCAAACTAAAGTGCCTGCTGTAATTGTTGCAGATTTTGCGGTGGTGTTTGTCGTTGGCGCACGCGCCGATCCACTCCATCCCACAAATGTTCAATTGGATTAAGATCTGGTGATTGTGACGGCCAACAGATTACACTGACATTCTGTTGTTCTAGAAAAGTCTACTGCTACACGTGCTGTATGTGGTCGGACATTGTTGTGCTGAAAAATTTCTCTCCGAATGTCAATTACGGGCAATAAATGAGGTCGTAAAATTTCGTCTCTATACCTAACAGCGTTCAGATTTGTCTTGGATATGTATCAGCTGTGTGTTTCTGGCATAAGAAGTAGCGGCCCATATCATAACACTCCCTCCGCCAAAATTGTCCCTCTCCACAACACAGCTTTGCGCAAAACGTTCGTTGTGGCGCCTATACACACGTATGCGACCATCTAGTTTTTCGAGTTGAAAACGTGTCTCATCGCTAAACCATACTCTTCTCCAGTTCTGTAAACTTCATGTTCGAACTGTAGTACACCATCTAACCCTCGCTCGGCGGTGTTGGCGTCTCAGTGTTGCTCCAAAGTAAGGTCTTCATAACCTCAATCCATGAAAACGTAACCGATTGCGTACTGTCTGTGCTGATATACGGCGCAACCCGGGGACGTTTACAGCTATTTCTGTTGTAGCAATAGTCCTATTCCGAAGGTGGAAAAGTCTGATGTAACGATCTTGAGCTCTGGTTGTAACACGCGTGTGACCTGAACATGGCCGATATGTCGTAGTACCAAGCTGCAGGTAGCGTTCCCATGGGCGTGAAATTGTGCTACGATGAACATTGTACGTTACAGCAACAGCATTCTGTGAATCTCCGGCCTGGAGTCGTTCGAAAGTGATATTCCGGGTAGCAGCGTCTAACCTTGGCATAGCGTCACCTCATCAAAAATTTATTTTACGAATGCATTCATAAAAGAAATTCGTGGTTTTATACCGACTGAATAAGCTAAAAAAAAACCATGATTTTCACGTGAAAGTCGACCCAGTTTTTGGCAATGCGTAATTCATAGGGTGTCCCAAATTTCGACCAAAGTAGTTTACGGATGGATGAATTTGAATGATTGTACCTGGAAACTTTTATGAAGGTATAATTCGAGGGTTCAGTGCAGAAAGGTTTCAGCTTATTTCGCTGAACTTGATTACTCTTTTATTTAGGGGCCAACTCCGACCTACCGTTGGATGTGGGGTTTCCTCACCGTTCATTGAAGATCTTATGGTTGCTTTGAGTTGTTATTGCTCCCCTTAGGGTCGTTGTCTCTTTGACACATTCCCCGTTTCCCTTCTTTTTCTTATTATATGTGTATTTATCATACATTTGAGTAATTGAAGTTTTTAGCTTTGAAACAACGGCAGTAGAATACCGAAGGAACAAGGGAAGCGATGACTACAAAAATCGAAGTCCAAAGACATGGCAGAAACGGTAACAGATAAAAACAAAGACAAAACAAGGACGTGAGACAGCTACAATGCACGGAAATAAAAAGATAACATTAAGAACTAAGGCACTCATAGTGTGAACTCCAATGAAAACCGGGAGTGACATCAGGTGCTCCGGAAGGGTAAGCATGTCCTGCTCCACTAGCGACACCCGTCACACGATCTAACCCTCAAACAGTACCAAGGTTAAAAAATTGAAAAAAGCTGTAGTAAGTCTCCGGAGTATTAAGACATTAACCAGGACAAATCAGTAGCACGAACAT
>MJUU01046950.1:254842-270589 GCA_002080025.1 Modiolus philippinarum | reverse complement strand
TTCTTATATAGTTTTCTTTCTTTTAATCGTGAAATGAAGCTACTCTTCACAAAAATACAAGGGTTATATAGGGGAAAATACAAAAAATCATGCATTTTAAAAGGCATATTTTCAAATCAAATTTGAAGTAATTTCCCATTTTTCGATTCTAAATAAATTATATCAAAAGAAAGATATTTTATTGTAGAATAAGCAGAGAGCCAATCATTTTTAGAAAGTGATATAGAAAATTTGTTATTTTGTTTTTTTTTCATCGACTCCTTTGCATTTTATATTGAGAATTCGAATCGTGTACAGGTAGCTTGTTTGGTCACGAGATTTTTCGGATGTCCCCATTTTCTGGGTATGGTTACGTTTTAGTGTGAGCAAGGATAAACAAATATGGATATGGTTTCAATTATGAATAAATAATGGAATTTTAGAAACAAATGATATACTGAAAAAAATGAATGTCAGGTGTGAAAATCTTTGTACATTGTGTCAGAAGGAATCAAAAACAGTAATTAATCTTTTTGGGGGATTGTAAAAAGGTTAATGGATTTTAATGAATATAAAATATGGAAAGCTATTTCTCGACATTAGTAAACTTTCATTTATATCTGGATTAGTAGAGGACTTAGAAAAAACAACAACTAGAAAACTTTCAATATAATTAAAATTAGATCTCCCGGCTCCCCCTAACGTACACCCATAGAAGATCGACCTTAAACGGTAGCCAATAAAATTGGAGCTTAACAAATCGAGAAAGCAAATTGTTATTCAATCACCGAAACAGAGGTACATAGCTCTTCCTACGTCAGATATCACCTCTGCCACACCTTGTCCTCCATATTGGATTTACCACACCCTTTTCACAGTGACGTCGTACACATCCTGACGTAATTCAGACTGTGACGTCATGAAAATCGGCAATTTTGAGAGGAATCTCTCCTTCCGGTGTGACAGAGGTGATAATCTGACGTAGGAAGAGCTATGAACCTCTGTTTCCGAGATCGTTTGCGGTTAAAGTCGAGTGCCGAGAGACTACGAAATGACAAATCCAAGATGGCAGCCTGTAGTGAGTAGCAGTAAACTTCTAAAATAAAGCGTGGGTATGTCGAAATTGGTACACACGCCGCGACGACAGTATAGTAGATGCAATATTTGCATCTTGTGTGGTTTCTCGTTCATTCAGAGCGAAGTGACATCAACAAGGGAGACCATCCATAAGAAATTATGTAATCAAAAACTGAAATTGTCGGTTGACAGGCACTCGCTGATAGCAAAAGTTATTGATTCGTTCGCAGTAGACGATGATCAGATCAAAGATAATGGTGCTTGCATCCGTTGTTTTAGGAAAGTCGAGAACGTTTTAAAATTTGAAAAGGAAATAGATTTGTTGAAAGGGCAGCTTACGAGTTCTTGGTCAAAGGTTCAGACACCGTTGTTAACTCGAAAGAAGAGTAGACTGGTAATTGAGAAGAGACTCCTTCGATCTCCCTCTATGAATTTTGCTGAAACTAAACAACTGAAAGTCTTTACTAATAGAATGCCAACAACCATCCAGATCAGGCCTCTAGTGAGGCTACCACTAGCTGATGAGTTGTAAATGACAATTCAACCTCAGGAGTCACTTATTTTTCCGAGACCGCCAATTGGTCAGGCACTTGGACCACAACAAACGGGTAAAATTGCATTTAACGCCAGCAAGTTCTTATATTTAAAAAAAACGCCTGAATTGCACACATTTACATAGGAGTTCAATCCCCCCTTACAAAATAAAAAAAAAGAAGCAAAAACAAAAATAATAAAACACAAAAACAAATAAACAAAGTGGAAATTATTGCTGTATTGAACATTTTATTGAATGAATGGCCCATAACCATGTAATAACATGTTAAAGCTGAATGATAGAAACATCAAGGGTTGTAGTCCATAAATTAGTTTGATAATAACATACTAGAAATACAAAGTAATTCTACTTATACAAGCTAACGCTGCTCTAGCATCAAGAGAATGGGAGAAAACGATGAACATGTACATGCTTATGTATTACGTGAATACTTATTTTGCTTAAACCATATATGTTTATTGAGGGAAAAAACCAAAATCTCTCAGATTACTGGGATTTACTGCCATGCAAACTAGCAATAAAGAAAACGAATTGCCAGTACAAAATACAGGAGAAGTAGAGGTGAAACAAAGACAGTTTGAACTTGTTCAGGTTTTAAAATGTTTACAAGTTGTTAATTTGTAAATAGTGAATAGACAATAATGCATTTACTGTCACTTGGTACAATAGATTATAAAGTATAAGAAATAAGAAGTGAAGGTTACCATGTTCACATGTAATCAAGGATTTGTCCTTGACGCACTGTTTAATAGTCAAGCTGAAGATTAGGAGGTAAACTACATGTATTTAAAATTCTTGTATACCACTGTTCTACTAGTACACTAAATATCTCATGATTATTTAGTAAATGTACATGTAATACGCCTTGGTAAAGTGTTACATGTATAATTTTACATTCTTCTTCCTTTGACAATATCTTTTTCATGTAGGGATCTTCCCCTTTAAGGGAGTTCGAGTCTCAGATTTCAGAAGCATTCTATATGCTCGGGTTTTATCCATTCAAACAGTGCTAAAATTTTTTGCACATGGATCACATTTTCTTGGTTATAAGTAACTTTAAAATACATAAAATAGACTGCATTATTCAACTGAAAGAAACTTGAAATATAGAAATGGCATATTCGTCCATTGATGACTTAATTATAAATATTATGAAAAAAATAATACTGCAGAAGTGTTCAGCAAGTAACTTCAAACACATGTAGTACGAACAGGGACGAAAATATCGCAACATTGGCATAGTGGCCAACTGGGCCCCTGCCAAACAAAATTCAGTAGCCCAGCCAACATTTTACTAGTCCAGCACTATATTGTCAACCAATATTTCATGATATTTCAGTAGCAACCTGGGCTACTGGTTTTAAAATTTAAGTAGCCCAGGTCAAATTTTAGGGGCCTTGGGCTAATGGGCCCCTGGTAATTTGCATTCCTGCACAAATGGATATTAATATCAGGTCAACACCTACCATGTATTTGTTTATATGAACCTCCAGGACAAAAAATAAGTCTTTTAAATGAAATACATGTATATTTTTATTATTTCACAAAGGATGAGTGGCAATAAGACCCATATCTGGCCCAAAAAAATCAAGTTGTTTAAAATAGTGTGATATTTATGGGAAATATTAACTATTACATCTGGCTACAAAGAAAACATATAATAATACGAATTCCTTTCATTTTGACGTTATTGTGACATCACAAAGAGCCGTCTTTTTGAAAGAAAATCAGAAAATCTGCAATTTTGAATGTTCTCAAAGCAAATTTTCTTTAAGTGAACATGGGGCACATGCAATCAACAACTTCAAACTTTCAGAAATGATGTATTTCACCATTTTACACATTTTGACTAAATATGAAGTTGTTATTCAGATGTGCCCATATTTTTCAAAGCACAAAAATGTGCAAAACACAGCAAATATCTATGAAATTCTGACTATTTCCAAAAATATAGCTTTTGAGTTAACTGATTATCATGAGAATCAAACTGATATGGAAAGAAGCTTTATCATTTTCATAAAGCCCTATATTTGTTCAATGTTTCAGGAACATAAGACATCTGTTTGTATAGTTTTAGTTTCATGGTAAATCTTGGGCCAAAAATGGGTCTTACTGCCACTCATCCTTTTCTTAGTATTGCCATGATTACAGAGAAAAGTTAAATGCTTGATTAGTGGGATCATTGGGTACCAATTTCATGTTGTTCCTGACATCAGTACCATGACTAGGACACCTAGAACTATTTTTTCTCAAATTAGAACCAGTATAATTATTTTATTACATCTCAGCAAGTACAAGTCAGGACGGAATGTTAAAATGTATTTGGTTTGATCTGTAGGTACATGTTGGAATGTAGAGTAACAAACTTGTGCAACAGAATTAGATTACCTGAACCGACATTTCTATTATTTTCCTTAAATTGAGACTAATACAAAGGGGGGGGGCAACTATTATTTACTACTTCTCTAATTCTGTATACGTATTTGTTATGCATGCTGTTTTGTTACTGTTCTGTTCATTTTCTTTCAGGTTTTAATTCGTAAAATATTTAATCATAGCTATGTCAAAGTTTATACAAACTCATTGTTATTTAAGCGATGGTAAGTTTTCTATCTACATGGATGAACTTATTTAGATTAAAACCAGATTGTACTCAGAAACCAACAGATTAGGGAATCGAATTGAGAAAAAAAAACAGATGAGAAACAAGTGGTAAATGACAACTAAAGTGTTTTGTATTAACATGTGGTTAAAATATCTTATCCCCCAAACAGATAGTGTGTGTAGAAATATTGTCCAAGTTTCCGAACAGTGTTTTTTAAAATATAGGATTCTGTAAGCATAATCAATACCGTATAACAATTCTTACGTGCAATATACAGAATATATGTCATGTATGACTTTGAATATTGTGAAAGTGCTGTATTAAAACTTTCAAAATTTTAATAAAAGGCATGATGGACCTATACATAAAAAGGAACATAATGCAGGCTGTTTGAAAAAAATGCTTAGTAAGACCAGACCATATGTTGAAAATTCACTTGTTACATGTACATATATGAGCTCCACATGGGGTGTACCAGGAAAGAAGTCAATAACTTTGTATGCCCCGCTCACGAATGTGGAAGGGGCATATAGTGTTACCCTTGTCCGTCCATACGTCCGTACGAAGGTTAAGTTTTGCGTTAAGGTAAATTTCTCAGAAACTGTAAAAGGTAGAACAATAATAGTAAGCCAGTAGGTAGATATTTGATAGTACTACAAAGTTCACAAGGTAGTTTGACTCTTTGACCTACATTACATGCTTCAGTGACTCTGGTTAAGTATTGTGTTAAAGTCCATTTCTCAGCAACTACAAATTATAGATAATGATGTTTTATCAAATTAATTGTCTTGATGAGTACTAGACGAATCATTAACAATAGGTGGCTTTGACCTACATTTTTCGCTTCAGTGACTTTGGTTAAGTTTTGCATTAAAGTCCATTTCTCAACAACTACACATTATAAGACAATGATGTGTTATTAAATCAATTGCCTTGATGAGTACTATCCAAATCATTGACAATAAGTTGGCTTTTACCTACATTTTACGCTTCAGTGACTTTTGTTAAGTTTTGAAATGAAGTCCATTTTTCAACTACTTATGTATAGTAGAATCATGATATTTAACTGTAACATTCATCTAAAGGAGTTCTAGCAGCTATTTCACAATTAATTACGTGGCTATGACCTACATTTTACGTTGAATGACTTTGTTTAAATTTTGCATTTCAGCACATTTTAGTGACAAGGGAAGTGATTTTATGTTAATCTGTTTGCAATAAATCCATTGGCGGGGCATCCGTGACTTACAGACACATTTTCAAGTTCACATATAATCAATAATTACATTTAAAACACTTTATTAAATTTACACAAAATATGGATGTTTCATAGTCAAACAATTTAATTAAAATTAAAATAATAATGGGAAAAACCATCTGATAAACAAATAGCAAATAGCAACCATAAGTAATGGAAAAAGATGCATGAAGCAATCTAATTAGAATGCCCCCCCTTTTTTTGTCTTGTCTTGTCGTGTGAGATGCGACAATAAGGGGGCACCTCGGAGATCTAATTATCCCGTTGCCGACATGAGTTGAGGGGATCTAGTGTTTTGCCTGTTCGTCTGTCACAATTTCAAGTCCATGTATCTTTTAATTTACGATTCATTGACGAATGAGCTTTTGTCCACAGTTGTGTCCTTCATAGACTTGGTATAAAAAATGGGTATCCTGACCTTCATTTCAATCATGGGTGACTCCAGTTTTTGTTAAAGTCCAGATCAGAGATACAGCAGCAGCCAGAGGAATAATGTTTTGTCAGTGGATGTGTCCTTGGTAGTAACAAGCTTCGTTTAGTAGAAGAATTATGTCAATTGACCTACATTACATGCATGAATGACTCTGATTACAGTTGCATTTTAAGTCAAAATCTTATATACTAGAGCAGGTAGAGGAATACTATTTTGACAGTGGATGTATTTTGGATAGTCACTAGGTTCCTGATAAGAATAAGGTTGCTTTGACCTACATATCATGCATGAGTGACTCAGGTTAAAGCTTGTGTAAAGTCCAGATATGAGATACTATAACAAGTAGAGGAATAATATATCGTCAGTAAATGCATTTTGGATAGAGTTAGGTCACTTTGATCTACAATTTATGCATCAGTGACTCAGGGTAAGAAAGATAATATACCGTTAATCAATGATTACTGGACATATCTTCTGGGATATTTTGAGTTGCTTTTCGTTTGGATGTCTCAAACTGACATACTTGAATAAAAACAAATTGGAGGGGATTAGCTGTTGTTTACAAATGCTTCCTTCTCTTCTGTTGACTAGATTGCCCATGAGAAGGCTCATATGCAACAAAGGATGACTTAACCAACTACCAGATATTATCATATACACAATGTACATAGTTAAAGGGATCTGTTTAATATTTTGTTGGGAAACATCAATTACTGAACTGAAGTTGAAATTTCCGTTTTGGCTGTCAGCTGTGTCTTCAATTGTAGGAACTGTACCAAATGTACCACCTACAATTCCCAGCAAGCCATTCTACCATGTAATGCTTACAGCCGCTATTGGTCTTCATGGAAGGAACTTAGAAATGCCAGTTGTGCAGTATCTGATTGGATTTGTACTAACTCATGGAGGATGTACTTAAAGGGTGATGTTCAGTAATTAAGTTACTTGCTTCTAGTTATGAGCAGAGGCTGTGCCAGACTCACTCTTCGGCAAAGAACCCACTCCACTGGGCAATATTTTTTGAAAATGTATATTGGAAAAACATGAAATCATCAAAGGATATCAAACACACGGTCAAGCAATTTCATTTAATTGATGAGACAGCTGACCCTTGTTTTCATATGAACATACCTAGGGTAGCTTGAAGGTATCATTCAAAAGGGCCAGCACTTCAAGGCTAGTAAGCAGAACCTTCCTAAAGAACTTAACAATGACAATCCTGTAAATTCAGCAGACTGTCATTTCGTCAACGTTGTTAATTGCACTAAAATCAATGTTGACTGATAACTTCTAAGTAAGAACGCTTGGTCTTTTATGCACATTTAAGTATATTCTTAGTAAATTTAAAACTGATGACTTTTCATACCATTAAAAGGTATGGTCTTTTTTCCACATACAGCTTATTTCCTGCCTGTTAATTTCAGATTTGATTATAGTCCCTACACCAATGCAATTACAACAATATATAGTCTTACAAAACCACTTACATTTGTATTATACACAGGACATTACATGTAGTACCAATCTAATTTAAATTGGAGCTGGGAGATATAATTTTAATTAGATTGATGTAGTGGATTTTGTAGTAAAGGAGTTCATCTTTTGTTTTCTTTCCAGGATATAGAGCGCCTTTCAAAAATTGGACTATCAGTAAGTCCTCGTCCTCAGACCATTCAGCAAAAGCCTTTGAGTTGGGAAAATCAACTGGACAAAGAAATACTAAACATAAAAACAATGTGGGAAGAAGGAAAACCAGTTCGATATCAACTAATTGGAGATAATTGGGATAAAAATATTTTACCATCTTACCGAACATCTGATAGAAAAACACAATCCCTGCACTTGTTTAATTTATATGAACTCATTGACAGAGTTGTAGTTGAGCATAGAGAATGTGAGGACACAAATAGGTTATTGAATACAGCTTCAACCAACTTTATACCATCACTTGAAGAGCAGGAAATTTTGCTAAAAGAATTAACCTTTGTATTTGCCAGAACCTTTAGTCAATATTTCACTAATATTTATCCAGAACATTATAGCCATAGGTAATTATGCAGGAAGGAAGAGAAAGCAAGTAAGTACTTTAAACTATACATGACTATATACATGTTCAGAATTGTACCAATCTAATATACGGAATATATGTACATGTAGAGTCTACAAAAGCTAAGAATAGACAAAATATTATCCAACAATGGCAGAATACCAAAGGAGCAATGTATTTAGTAATGACAAAGTTCAGAGACATGACAAAAATGAGAATGCAGAATAATAAAGATATCAGATAGCCTCGATGAAGAATATAATACACTTGCAGATATACTATAGCTCACCCCTGAAGAAAAATTGTAAGTCAGGAACAAAATGTACTAATAATGTACAAAAGGCAAAAGCCAAGAGAAAAAAATAATAAATCCAATGCATAACTTCTAACATACAAGGCACAAAATGCAATTAATTTAGAAGGATTGTATACATTGAGACTGCAGAAAATTTAAACAATCCCGTAGTTTATATGATTAAAAATGAATTTTCTTAAAATTTAATTTTGACTGTAAAATATATAAACTTCTCAAACTCAGACCTACTTATGGTGAACAGAGGCATATGAAGGGCAAGGAGGAAGAGGAGAATGTATTTTAACAGGTAAACGTCGCTGAATTTATAAAATTTAATATTGCTGAATTGATGTGCTTTTTGTCGCTGAAATGAAAAAAGTTCAAAATGTCGCTGAAGTTATCATCTCTGGAGGGGCTTAAGCTTCAAATCTGCTTTACTTTTGTTTTTGTTTTTGTTTTTTTTTGTTTTTTGTTTTTTTTTTGTTTTTTGTTTTTTTTGTTTTTTTTTTTTTGCATATTTATGACATTACAATCATAATACAATAATCAAACAAATGTACATCCATTGTTTAACAAGGATGAAATATTCATTGTACTGTGACAATTTTGAATTCAATGCTCTCATGGGGAAACCGTCATAAATAGGGATAGTTGGCAGGTATGTACCATAATAATACATTACAGTCTAATTCTGCTATGATCAGGCAGGGAATTGATGAAATAGATCAATAAAATTGAGCTCTTGTTTAAATGAAGTACAAATGTTATTTTTTGGATTGTTAACCATAGATGCATAATTATTAAAGTTATTTACACTGAAAAAAAATAATATGTATATAATTTGAATTGATATGAAAACAAAGTAGATTGCTGCAGGTGAACGTATAGATGCACATATAAAGCACTAATCGGCATAAAAGATCAATTTAGTGTATGAGTCTTTCAAGGTGAATCCCCAAAAAGACCAGCTCTTGAGTTTGACCAAAATTTGTAAACAGATTGCCAATATCCCTGCAAGTCCATGTGCAAATTTACATGTCAACCCTTTGTAGCGTTTCTCCAGAATAAAAGTTCAAACCCGATCTGATTTCTATTTTATAAAAATTCTTTCTGAGGTTTCTTTAGGGATTCAGCTTTTGTATTAAAACGAAGCTGTCAACAAATCACCCAAACGAATACAAAAGGGTAAACACTCTTATTTTACACTTCAGATACTAATTAACATATGTCAGAAAATCTTGAAATCAAACAAAGTGAAAATACTTTAAAGTAACACATGCTTCTTTAACTGTCCCATATTCACAGTGAGCACAAATCACTTGTAAGCTAAAAATATAGGTATAAAAATTTACAAAGGAGACAATTTTTGTGAACTCCCAGCCTGGTGATGGTATGGGCCTATGTACAGCATACTGATGACATTTAAATCTGACAACCATTCTTTACTTAAGGGGTCCCAGGACACTACCTACAGGCGGTGAATTTTTTTGTGGATTTCCTGCAGCAAGCTTTGGTTAAGGTTTCAGTTATGGCCCAATATGGATCATGGGTTTGAATAGACAAATTTCCAATTTCGTTTAATGAATGAATTGCCCCGATTGACCTGGGGGTCAATCACAGTAAATTGTAGACCGAATTATCTGTCGTTTACAAAGCTACTTTTATCATCCGATGTTCATCTTTTAGTGATCTGACTTTTTATTTTTATTTTTTATTTCTTATATTGCTTTGTGAACGACAGATAATTCGGTCTAAGTAAATTGTGTCACGTAATATTGTGACGTCCAAAGATCTATATTATGACATCAAAATTTTCCGGGAAAATTCACCAATTGGAAACTCGTCTATTGGGATTAGAGTTTTATAGTGTATACTTCCCATTAACAAAGACGTCTGAAATGTGCCTTAACTACGCTGCGTTTCTATAACAACATTTTAACTTTGGTATGACCTTTTCCTCATGTGATGCACTCCAGATTGTTCATGCTAGAAGGCTTAATAATCAAAGATGTAGTCCGTCAATTAAACCTGATAGTAAGGTCGAATAGGTTACACCCCTGACTGTTTATTATGGACAAAGGTGAACAAATATTGTGAATGTGATTTTCATATACATGTACATGACTGCATACTGTGAATACACTATTATTCGTGGGGAGCCAATTTTCGTGGATTTCGTGGTTGACTCTAACCACGTAATTAAAAACCCAACGAAATACAAAATTCCCATAACCTTTCAATGGTGAAAGTCCGAAACCACGAATTTAGGATCCCAGGAATGTTTGAATTTTAGCAAAACCACGAAAATTGGAACCCACGAAAATAAATGCATCCACAGTATTTGAAAAAAGTTACTACAATGTATGTTAAGGTGTCTTCCTATTATAGAATTTTGTGAAATTTTCTGTGTAGAAACATAATTGTATTATTGTTAAAAATATAAAATAAAATTTGGGGGTCACCGTGCATTTGAGGGCAAAAACTGAAATTGAAAATTTGAAGATTTTACATAGAAATGTTAGGAGAAATGGTTATATGAGAGGATAGCTTGAAAAATTTATTATAGATTTTGTTCATACTTTGCATGTGTTTTGTAATCATTATATAGTCTACATATAAAAAATAAAAATAAGTGCTCACCATTCAAATAACAGAGATAAATAGCGAAATGTTATTTTCTCTAGTGATATCTATGTTAAATTCTTTTATCAAATTATCTCCCTTGTATAATTTCTGTGTTCTGTAAATCCAGCTTCAGATTTGAAGCTTGTGCCTTTTATTTCGCCTTTTTGTAATGGAAATGTTTTAAAAGTGATTAGGAATAATAATTTTAAATACTTTGGAACTTGCTTGACATTTCAAATAACTATTTTGTTAAATTTTTTAATGAATGAAACCTAAATGAACAAGTATAAGACAAAAATGGCGGAATAATACCACTGAGACACCTTAATGTCTAAATTTCACAAAACATACATGAATGTTGTTCTCAATACACAGAAATTTCCATATGGGAATAATATGAAAATTATGTCTTTATTTGTATGCAACTAAGGTTCAACATGAAAATTTTAAAAGAAAGAAAAAACTCTGTTTATTATGTTTACATCATTTTACAGGTGATCGTTTGACGGATGAACGGGTTCAAAGTGCACAACTGGCAATGAGTAAGACAAACTCAAGTAAAGAAAGGCTAGAAGGCTTAATATCAAAAATTGAAGACTTTCATCGTTTGATGAATTTTTTGGAGGGAAAATATACTTGTAGGTTCATGCTTTTGATACAATTTATACACATTCGATAATCAAAGATGTAGTCCGTCAATTAAACCTGAAATATTGTTGTACTCAGTTTTCAAGAGAGGGAGTGGACAAGGGGGTGTCTTTCTCCTTTCTCCCACCCCTCCCCCCTGATTTTCCTTTCTTCCTTCCCCCTTTGCTCCTTTCTCCTGCCCAACTCTCCTTTCTCTGTCCCCTCTGTCCATGTCCATGCCCCGCCCCATCTTCCGATTTCACTTGCATTCTCTTTTCCCTTTACTTTTGTCCATCCTAATGCCCCATCCACTCTCTTTTCTCCCACCCATGGTCTCCCTTTCATCTTCCATGTCACATTCCTCTGTTCTCTACCCCTTCTACAGGTTTCCCTTTCATTTTTCTCCCTTTCTTATCCCTTTTCCCCTGTCCCTATCTCCTTTTTCTTTCTCCTCTCTCCTTTCTCTTGCCCCTGTCTCCCTTTCATTTTCTTTTTTTTTCCTCTCTTGTCCCTTTTCTCCTTTCCCCCAACTCTCCAAATTTCCCTTATTTCTTCTCCCTTCTTTTTACTTTTTCCTTCACCCCATTTTCCTTGCTCAAACCCTCTCCCCTTTCCTTTCTTCTGCCCCTCTCCCTTCTCCCCGATATCATGGTCCCCCTTTTATGTTATTTTTCCCTTCACCCTTACTGTCCCTTTTCTACCTCCCCTCCCTCCCCTATCGCTATTAAGAGGATAAAAACAACAAAGCGGCGAGGAAATCAACTGTTGTTTTGACAATTTCCTTATCTAGTTCAAAATGAATATATATTTATGAAAGCCTGCTAGGCACACTATGGAAATTACTGTTACACATACAAGATTTAAATAGAAATTTCTTAAATTTTGCGACCTATTATGTACATATCAAATTATTGCATATTTTTTAAAGCTAATAAAAGCCTGCAATGATCGAGATACATGTATATGAGAATCACCTTCTTTTGTATGTTCGTTGATCTGTGTTTGTTTTCAGCAGAACTGCCTATACAGATGTAACAAATAGTCAAAGAAACTGATTTTTTTAAAAAAATCACCTTTTTTCAGGCAATCCATAAGTTAACGTACAGCACGGAAAGTGGACATGATCCTGGAACCATGTACTATTTCAGAAATCTGCTGAATATGAGAAATGTGAAAGGAAATATCAGGAACTCATACAGACCTTTCAAAATGCTTTATTATACTGTTTTAGATGCACTCTGCTTGTTAATGTTTTTAGACAATTTTAACCTAAATCAGCTCGATACAGAAATACCTCTACCAGATGGCTTTGAACAAATGTCTGATGACAACAAAAAGGATTGGATTAATGCAACGAGCCAAGAAATAGTCAAGAGATGGTTTTTCGAGGGTACTCCAGTTATTTTTGAATGTTTCCGTCAAATACTAGACAACCCTGAACATGATGAAAATTATTGGAATTCAACAATGGAGGATGGTCGTTTAAAGTGCCATTTTTGTGACAAGACTTATGCTTATGTAGTTCTTTGAAATCACACGAGTCTAAAGTGCATAATATCAATTTGGATGAACAAAAGTAAAAAAAGTAGCAAAACAAAAAAGGTTCATAAACTTAAGGATTATTTGCTGATGCTATTTAAATTGATATTGCTCCACAAAATTTAGACAGTGCTGTAGACATGGGCGATGGGGAACGTTCTGTAAGATCTGCCATGTATGAACTACCAATTTATCACAAAAATAACAAAACAAAATACACAATTGGATCTATTCACTTAACTACATTGACGTCAGGACACCTTCCTGAAGACTAAAAGGGGCGTTTAATAGCTAACAGATTTGTTAATAGTCAGGGTGGTAAAAATAACAACATTGCACTAGATGAATACCTTGAAATGTTAAATCGTGACAGTAAAATTGCGTGTCAAGGCCATCAAACAAAAGAGAGCATAATCAACCACTCAAAAGCTTATCCACTGCTCGTTGATATGACACATCATTTCGAGGAAATTAGTAATGTAAGGAAGCGAAAAGGCTTTCACCATTTACCGTCATACACTAGTTATGTTCATATAGTACTGCAAGATCTTCTTAAACGCAATGCATTGCATGAAAATACAGAACTTAAGTATAAGGGATTCAATGTGGAAAATTGCTCAAAAGGACTGTCAACAATGCTTCAGAGACATAACTCCACCCCCCTCCCCACCCCCCACCCCNCCCCCCCCGTGTCTTTTCATCGACTTCGCGATCCGCATATATAATATCGAGAAATCCAATTTTTTTGTGAATCTTAACATTACACAACTGCTCAAAATGTCTTTGTTAATTATATCTGCACAACAATGATTTGTGACTCACAATATCTCTCTTTTTATCTATTGTCTTTCTGAGTTCACTACTTGACTGTATGGTTTCCATTTTTTTTTTTTGCTTTCATGTGCACTGAAGAGACATAAGTTGTTGATGTGACCGACCACAAAAACTAAATTTACAGGCACTTTAGTTTTTAGTTATTTGTAAACATGCGACCACTTTAGTTCCAAAAGTATTAGATACATGAATGGTCAACTGATAGTTCACAGCTAAATATTCATCTTGAAAGGCACTGAACAGAATTCAACATATTTTCATGTAGATGTTTCGTGCAAGGTTTTACACCAATATGAAAAAGAAAGGAAATGGGGTAAAAGTTTGGAGACAAATCTGGTTACACATTTATTAAAATAAAAGGTGGGATTTTGTTGGAAAGAAAAAGCTGTCAAGGAGTATTTACTTTATCCATATAGGAGGATTAAGACATCATAAGGATTTATTAGGGCCCCATCAGTGGCTGACGCCATATAGTAATCTGTTTGTCCGTCCGTCCATCCATCTGAAACAATCGTGTGCAGGCTATAACTTTTTTTCTGTTTTGAGATAGGTTTTTGATATTTGGCATGTTCATTGATCAGCTCCAGGTTACATGTCGCATGCCATGGTTGTTGACCCTTGACCTGAACCTTTGAGCTCAGGGTCACATTCATTCTATTTCAATGACGAATTCGTGTCCGGGCTATACATTTTTTCTCTTTTGAGATAGATAGTGGGCATGTGGATAGAACACTTCAAGACAACATGTCCTGTACCATGTTTGGTGGCCCTTGACCTTTGACCTCAAGCTCACATTCATGGCTTTTCAACGACAAAGTTGTGTCTGAACTATTATTTTTCCCTCTTTTGAGGTAGCTAAAGGCTTTTGATTTTTTGAATGTGGATAAATCACCTGAAGGTGAAATGTCAAATGCTTTGGGTGGAGACCCTTGACCTTTGACCTGGGGGTCGCTTTTTACATTTTCAATGTAAAAACTGTTTCAAAACTATAATTTCTTTTAGGTAGACTTTTGATATTTTGCATGTTGATAGACGACTTCAAGGTGACATGTCATGTTCCTTAGTTGGTGACCCTTGACTTCTAGGTCAGATTCTTGCAGCCTTGCCCCACAGAGATCGATACTGGTTTTAAAAAGTGGATAATGAGCAAGTAAATATCAAAGCAACATCCACATGAGAATATTAAACAAACAAAGCCTCAAAACACTAAATACTGATAAAAATTTTCCCTCGGACTTAGAAACAGGGATAATTTTTGTCTCGCCCGTGACGAAAGTCGCGGAAAGCGAGACATCGGCGTGCAAAGTATGACGACGGCAACCGCGTTAATTTTTACTAAATACAGCATATTTTAAAAACCCTTTGATGTAGGAGCATCATATTTGGTCCAGTGGTAGTACTAATCAAGTGCTAACTGACTGACAAAAAGTCATGTTACCTTGACCTCAATTGCACGGTCCAGTGACCATGTTAAGTTTCTCTGCCCAGTCTATTTCTCAATAACTAAAAGTGGTAGGTTAATAATATTTGGTATGTAGGTTGATCTTGGGTAGTGCATGTCAGTCTTGCAGGTGACTTTTGTTTTTGACCTCATTTTCACGGTCTAGTGGCCACGTTAAGTTTCTCTGTGGAAGTCCATTTCTCAATAACTAGAAGTGGTAGCTTGATAATATTTGATACCTAGGTTGGCATAAATAATACATGTCAGTCTGGCAGGGGACTTTTGTCCTGACGTCAGTGTCACGGTCTAGTGGCTACTCTAAGTTTCTATGCTAAAGTCCACTTCTCAATAACTAGAAGTGGTAGGTGGATAATATTAGGTATGCAGGTTGGTCTTGGGTAGTACATGTCTGTCTGGTCGGTGACTTTTGT
>MJUU01046950.1:233191-243208 GCA_002080025.1 Modiolus philippinarum | reverse complement strand
CCCCCCCGTGACAATTTCATATCAACATATCTTTTTCCCAAAAAATTTCTAACATTGCTTCCCTGTTTGTCATTAGGAGATTAGACTTCCTGTGACATGTTATTGTTTCATTTCAAACAATAAGTTTCATATGTAAATCAATAGAAACAAATTAAGAGTGATGTTATCGTTTCCCGTTTTAATCACATATTTGAAGTATGTACTTAACTTATACCTTGGCCTTACATACTCAGATTGTTGTTATTAAATATATCTCTGTTAAATAGAACTAAGTGTTGGGGATAAAAAGGTTCAAAAGTAAACAAATTATTCCAATGTTTATAAGTAATTTTAGTAATTACAACCCATGCATGAATGAATTTTGGAAACTATTTTCAATAACCTTTTTTATGATTTATTGTATCCAGAAAACCTTTACTAAATTTTATCATCGATATAAAGACTAAGTTCATAAATACAATGCAACCTGTAAACATCCAATCAAGGCTGGTATTTCACATCCCTTATTTTACGGTAATGTTTTACATAAGAGTAAAAAATACTTAAACTCGCCTANTCATTACGTATGGCCTTCTTTGGTATTAACATTGATTTTTTGATAGGGCCTTTGCAATTTAACTAAACACATTCTAAATTTCTAAAACCTGTATTGCATGGACACGGGTTATGTATTCCGGTATATACATGAAATCATTATTCTAAACTCCTCACAGGAAGGGATCTTGGTGGAAGCTGTATACTGAGGGTACATAACTTACAAGTCGGGAATATGACGGCATGCCAAAAATGTTCTGTGTCGGATTGTGTTCCCCTGATTCAGTCAAACGTTATACGGATTTTCCTTACTGGTCTCCTCCTTTGATCGATTCGGACTTTTGTTGTCCCTTTTATTTTTTTTTTCAGTTGGTGATGGGTCTGAAGCTGGCATGTCAATTAACTGTCAGTAGTCTCTTGTGATTTCATGTTTTTGTCCGTATATTTAGTTCTTTCAGTTTCATTTTTCACAATTGACTCAGTCCTGTTGCCAACTGAATATTACTGTTGTTACGATTGTTTTTCTTTATTTATCACATTGGCTTTAGGGGGAAGGTTTGATCCCATAAAACTAGAATAACCCCGCCGCAGCAAGTTTCCGCCTGTCCTAAGTCAGGAATGTATTAAGCCTTTGTGTGTCTTGTCCTTTTTCTAGTTAGTTTACTTTATGTCTATAGGAGTCTAGGATGATGTTTATTTCGCTGGACTTGATTGCTCTTTGTTCAGGGGCCGAATCCGACCTGTCGTTGGGTGTGGGGTTTTCTCACCGTTCATTGAAGATCTTATGGGGGCTTTGAGTTGTTGTTACTCCCCTTTGGGTCGTTGTCTCTTTGACATATTCCCCGTTTCCCTTCTTTTTTCTATTTACCTGTTGCAAATAAAACCAAGCATTCATTTCCTGTTCAGTTGTCGTAGACAGTAGTAAGTAACGCTATCTATGATTCTCCTAATTCATTCATTGCAAAGATTTCAGAATTAGAAGAATTAGACAATAAATAATTTATTCTATCCAAACAGATAAGATAATTGTGAAATAGACCATAATTGGTTAATCCATTTCAGGCACACGGCACAGATGTGAATCGGACAATCACTATTTTATTTAATCACACACGTTGGATAATAGTGAATTGGACCTTCTCTAATTTCTATCCAGTTTTTTACTTCCAGATCGATGTTGAAACCAAAGAAAAGAACAGGTCTTGTGAAATACCCCGTCAATTTTATTCGGAATACAATCCTCGGCGTTTTTCATCCAGTCAATAGAGAAACAGTTTCTAAGGCTTTAAATGAAAAACGGCAGTAGAATAACAAAGGAACAAAGCACAAGATAATATAGAACAAAGTCCAGAGATAAGGCAAAATCAAGGACACCAGAAGACAAATTAATTGTGAAGTTTCTCAAATCTCGTTAAAGAAATATTCAAATACATAAAAGCTCGACCAGCATCTGTTTCAAACAATTGCAAAATTTACTTAACTCCATAAGAAATATTTCAAAGTCCACAAGTATAGTAGCCTTTTTTTCGTTGGACGGCGATTTGGGAAATCCCCTTTTTCCATTGGTAGATATTTTTACCGGAAAGGTCAATCTGAGATGACCTTCTATGGGTGTATGTTAGATTTCCCACGCGACATAACAAAAAGGGGGGAGCCAGGAGATCTAATTTTAATTAGATTGGAAAACTTTCTAACTCTTATTATAAAGTATTTTATATATTCCATGACATGTAAAGAGAAAAACCTATGTATACATTGTTTGAATTTTCTGGATGACACATTTAAAAGAATACTATATGTTGATGTGTCACCCGAGAAATGTATAGTTTGCACTGAAAGTAATAACATATAACCCTGACTCCTTTTCTTCAAAAACAGTTCTTCCTTCCCTAATTTATTTTTTCCTTTGTTAACTCTTTCCTTTTACTGCTTAATCTCTTGTCTTTAACTTAAAAATAATAATAATATCTTTTTTTTTTTTGAAACCTGATTTAAAGCATTATACACGTAAATTTGATACTGTTGTGAACATGAAAGATATAATTTAAGTTTAGAATGTATATATGTACATAGAATATGATTGATATTTTGTATATATTAACTAACAAATACTAACATAGCAGTAAGTTTTTACAAATGTGAACGAGGCCGGGATAAGATACCGATACTGATGTTCCAAATTAACACACGTAAGGATTTCAATAAGGGATATTATTATACCTTACTTAGTATATTTCATTCCATTCAATCCGATGAATAATTTTGATGTTTTTTTTTTCAAAATTTACAACCAGAGTGGAACAATACAGTTGTTCCGACGATGGAACTTCATATGATGTTCCCCTTCTCAACCGGAAGTGGTTCCTAACAAGTTGAATTATAAGCAAATATCATATTTATAGGCATTTTAGCAAAGTTTATGGAACTATCTATGATTGAATTATGAAGTTGGTTTGGTATACTGTTTATTTAAGTAATTAATGAAAAATACGTCATTTTTACTCTCGCGTGTTACGTACATAGTCGTGCTCCTACGTGTAACGTCGTCTTGTTGTATAAGTCAACTGTATTTCCTTTCACATGTTTGATCAAGTTTGTTATTTGCCATTTTTGGATAGCTAAATAATATACAGAAAGAAAGTTATATTTTGATAGAACTGAAATCTTGCACAAGATGTTAACATGCAAAATGTTTGATTTCAAAACAGTTTATTTTCATACTAGAATTTGAAAAATTCTTTCACGTTTGTTGTATTTTAGTTTCGGTATAATAAAACAATTATTGCCTTCATATGTGGTGAACATCAAAGTGGTCAACCCTTGTGAAGTTGTTTTACCTCGGGCTAAAGCCCTCGTGAAAACAACTTCACTCGGGTTGAAAAATTTTGATGTTCACCTTATATGAAGGCAATAATTGTATATTGTTATTTAAAAAAGGCCAATTTATATTGTAAATTCATGTGGGTATACACCATATTTCAACAATTTCATATCAACATATCTTTTCCCCCCAAAATTTCTAACATTGCTTCCCTGTTTGTCACAAGGAGATTAAACTTCCTGTGACATGTTATTGTTTCATTTCAAACAATAAGTTTCATATATAAATCAATAGAAAACAAATTAAGAGTGATGTTATCGTTTCCCGTTTTAATCACATATTTGAAGTATGTACTTGACTTATACCTTGGCCTTACATACTTGGGTTGTTGTTATTAAATATATCTCTGTTAAATAGAACTAAGTGTTGGGGATAAAAAAGGTTCAAAAGTAAACAAATTATTCCAATGTTTATAAGTAATTTTAGTAATTACAACCCTTGCATGCATGAATTTGGGTAACTATTTTCCATAATCTTTTTTATGATTTATTGTATCCAGATCTGTTGAAAATAAAACCAATCAATGATTTCCTGTTCAGTTGTCGTAGACAGTAGTAAGTAACGCTATCTATGTTTCTTCTTATTCATTCATTGCAAAGATTTGAGAATTAGACAATAAATAATTTATCTTATCCAAACAGATAAGATAATTGTGAAATAGACCATAATTGGTTAATCCATCTCAGGCACACGGCATAGATGTGAATTGGACAATCACTGTTTTATTTAATCACACATGTTGGATAATAGTGAACTGGACCTTCTCTAATTTCTATCCAGTTTTTTTACTTCCTGATCGATTTTGAAACATTTGTTTTTCTCTCCAGAGAAAAGACCAGGTCTTGTGAAATACACCGCCAATTTTATTCGGAATACAATCCCCGGCGTTTTTCATCCAGTCAATAGAGAAACAGTTTCTGAAGCTTTAAACAAACAACGGCAGTAGAATAACAAAGGAACAAAGCACAAGATAATATAGAACAAAGTCCAGAGACAAGGCAAAATCAAGGACACCAGAAAACAAATTAATTATGAAGTTTCTCAAATCTCTTTAAAGAAATATTCAAATTCATAAAAGCTCGACCAGCATCGGTTTCAAACATTTGCAAAATTTACTTAACTCCATAAGAAATATTTCAAACTCCACAAGTTCTCGTTTTAGAAACTATGTATCACTATTTTATCTTATTCAGACAAAGTAGGCAGTAATTTTTATATATTTTTTTCAACTCATTTAGGCTAAATAGACTTTTTCGAATTAGCTCATTTATATTTTGCTTCATTTAGACAAAGAATAAAGTTGTGTTCTACCATCTATATTTTAAGACATTCTAACAAAGTAGAGAGATACAATTTTACTTTGCTTTTTACTTTCCAAACAAAATATTATTTTCCTTATGTTCTTATTGTAGATTTCAATTTGTCATAGGTTTAAAATCTTCTCAATCTCAAGTCCTTTTCAAACTTTCAAATTTTGTTTCTCTGTTTGTTACAAATAATAAGTTTCATATATCAATCAATAGCAAACAAATAGAAAATTTCGGAATTATTCATAGCTTTTAGTATTTACTTGACTTTTATCCATCCTTTATATTGTTATTATTTTTTTTTCTCTGCACTTCGAGAAAAACAAATCAAAATAGTTCTTAACTCTACCCGTTATGTTACCAGCAACAACCCTGAATGTATCTATTGTACTGTATCTAGAAACAGTAGACAGTTGTGTATTAATACTTTATCTTATACATGTTATATTCTAATTCACTTCTTTCATTCGAATATAAAGTATTTACATACTAGAATTACTCTAATTTCTAAACGAAACGACACTGGAAAATGATTTTATACAGACGAGCAGACGCTATAGTGATGAGCCAAAAAAATTGGCAAAAATAGAAAAAACACAATGTAGAGAGTGTCAGGAACGGTGACCATCTTTTCTTTATTATTACAAAATACATGAATTACTGTCCACAAAAGACTCCAATAACAGTCACCAACCAGCCTCTTTCATATTACAATACCTATTATCAAACAGAGCAATCTACAAAATAAATTATACAAATTTCTTACTTATAAATAAACAAAACTATTACATAAAATTTAACTGCTCGATATGCCAAAGTGATGAGCCAAAAAATCGGCAAAAATAGAAAAAAAAACACAATGTAGAGAGTGTCAGGCACGGTGACAATCTTTCGAGCTAACAAAGAAAGCATAACAATTAATACCAAGCGACTTTGGACTTTGGACTTTGAAACTGATAAACGTTTTTCAATATTGTCTTGAACGTAGCCGTCTTTGGCTGAATTTGTATTCCATCGACATTGCAGTTGAAAAAGTCTATCTGGTACATTATTGTTAGCTGCACAGGTAGCGCCCCCTGCTCGAAAGCTATGAAGCCCATAATCTTTTGAATCTAAACCAATATCAGAAAGAGCGGATAAAACCATCTTTCGTGTTCTAGTATATGACAATTTGACATTTTATTTCCTCAATACAAAAGAATTCGTATTTTTTAAAAACGTTAATGATCTGAAAACGAACATGTCAGATTTTTAATCAATACCAGATCTGCCTAAGTCACAATGTAAGTATCACTCTAAAATAGCTACAGGGCAATATTCATTTCATAATCTAGCTATAAATACACTATTTCCCTTTCTATAACAGTCTGTTTTGCTCTTTGGAATAATTATCTTTAAATAATTGGAATCAAAAACTAAATTTTTGGCTCTTATAGAACTCAAACCGTCATATCGTAAGAAATCTGAATAAGACAATACACATAAAGTTAATAAACGCAAGTCTTTAAGTGACCTAGGTGCATTGACTTTATTAAACAAAGACTTAATGATATCTGCATCAACATGTTTTTTTCTTTACAACAGGCCTATTCAACACCATTTGGCAGCTTCTAGAATTCTGCGTATAAAATCAGAGTCACACGGATCTTTTAAGTTCGCTATATTGTGAGCCCATTTGATACTGTAAAAAGCGGACCCTACAGAGCTGTGATACTTGAAAGTACCGATTAAATGCTTCAGATAAAGGCTTAATGTAATGAGAATCACCTGTAATCGATGTTCATATAATCACAGCTTCAACTGCAATGATTATAAGTTATAATCAGTTTTGTTATAATCACTGTTTTACCCTTAATTAGTATCACCTGTAATCAGGGTTGTTATAATCAGAGTTTTACCTGTAATGAGTATCACCTGTAATCAATGTTCATATAATAACAGCTACAACTGCAATGAGTAAGTTATAATCAGTTTTGTTATGATCACTGCTTTACGGGTAAGTAATCATCACCTGATTAGGGTTGTTATAATTAGTTTTACCTGGATATGTATCACCTGTAATCAGTGTTATAATAATCTCAGTTGTACCTGCAATGAGTATCCCCTGTAATTAGGGTTGTCAGAATCACAGTTTTACCTGTAATATATATTACCTGTAATCAGGGTTGTTATATTCATAGTTTTTCCTATAATAATATCACCTGTAAAAAGGGTTGTTATAATCACAGCTTTACCCGCAATGAGTATAACCTGTTATCAGAGGTGTTATAATAAAAGTTTTTCCTGCAGTAAGTATCATCTGTAATCAGGGTTGTTATAATCATCTATAATCAGGGTTGTAAAAATCACAGTTTTTCTGTGATGAGTATCACCTTTAATCACGGTTGTTATGATCACAGTTTTTCTAGTAGTAAGTATCATCTGTAATCAGGGTTGTTATAATCATAGTTTACCTGTAATGAGCAAATTTTTGTGAGTGTTGTTTTGCAATGTAAACCAAATTAATATTTTTTTAGATAATTTACGAAAATTTGCTTTTTACCTTCCAAGTCAAATACTCGACTATGACCTTTTACAATGTACTGAGGACGAAGATTTTCCAGGGTTGTTGATTTAAATTGATTTTGAAAAAGCCTTTGACTCAGTATCGTGGGCCTTTATTCAAAATTCTTCGTACTAGTTTAATTTTGGAAATGATATTAAAAAGTGGGTTAAAGTACTTTTTAGAATAATATTGACATTTTGTATTTATTAACTAAAAAATACTAACATAACAGTAAGTTTTAACTTATGTTAACGAGGACGGGATAAGGTACCGGTACTTGATGTTTCAATTTAACACATGTAAGGATTTCAATAAAGGATATTATTATTAAAAAATAAAAAAAATCATTGTAAAATTCATATGGATATATACCATATTTTAACATTTTCATGTCAGCATGATTTTTCCCCTAAATTTCTGACATTGCTTCCCTGTTTGTCATAAGGAGATTAAACTTCCTGTTTAAATATTATTGTTTCATTTCCAACAATTAGTTTCATATCTAAATTAATAGAAAACAAATTAAAAGTGATGTTATCGTTTCCCGTTTTAAACACATATTTCAAGTATCTACTAGACTTATACCTTGGCCTTACATACATTAAATATATCTCTGATAAATAGAACTGAGTGTTGTGGATAAAAAAGGTCCCAAAATAAGCAAATTATTTCAAAGTTTATAAGTAGTTTAAGCAACTACAAACCACTCATGCATAAATTAAAAAAACTATTTTCCATAACCTTTTTTTCGATGTTTTATTGTATCCAGATATAGCCTGTTGTAAATAAGGCCAAACAATGATTTCCTGTTCAGTTGTCGTAGACAGTAGTAAATTACGTTATCTATGTTTCTCCTAATTCATTCATTGCAAACAGTTGAGAATTAGAATATTTAATTCGGAATACAATCATCGGCGTTTTTATCCAGTCAACAGAGAAACAGTTTCTAAAGCTTTAAACAAACAATGGCAGTAGAATAACGAAAGAACAAAGCACAAGATAACATAAATCAATGTTCAGAGACAAGACAAACACAAGAACACCAGAAGACGGAAGACAAAAAGACACTACATGCCTAGAGAACATACAAACACTACATAACAACACAGAAAACTGAAGCACTAACAGTGTGAACTTTCAAAAACAGTGACATCAGGTGCTCCGGAAAGACGTCAATCTGGCTGAAATGTCCGTTTGCATTTGTAACACTGACATTTCATATATATCTGTGATGTCGTGGTGACGGCCTTAGACTTTTTGAAGGGACGAAAGAAACAACAGCTGAACATATCCCTGACTCAGCAGTTTTGTGACAGTGCTATGAAGTTTCTCAAATCTCCTTAAAGAAATATTCAAATTTATAAAAGCACGGCAATATTTGCAAAATTTACTTAACTCCATGAACACATTTTCCAACTCCAAAAGTTCTCGTTTAAGAAACTAGGTATCACTATTTCATATCATTCAGACAATGTACGCAGTAATTGTTCTATAATTATTTTAACTTCTTAAGTCACAATAGTTTTGAAATTAGCTCATTAATATTTGGCTTTATTTAGACAAAGAAGACAGTTGCGAGCTACCATCTATATTTTAAAATATTCTAACATTGTAGACAGTGGCGATTTAAAACAATAATATTTTATCTTTAGGTTGCTTTTTACCTTGCAAACAAAATGGTATTTGCCTAATGTACTTATTGTGGGTTTCAATTTGTCATAGGTTTAAAATCTTGTCCATCCTTCATTTTTAAACTTTCGAATTTTGTTTCCCTGTTTGTCATAAATAATTAGTTTCATATATCAATCAATATCAAACAAATAGAAAATTCCGGAAGAATCATAGTTTTAAGTATCTACTTGACTTCCATCTATCCGTTCTAGTGTAAAAAATGTTTTCTATGTATTTGGAGAAAAACAAGAGATCCCAAGTAGTACAAAATGTTGCTTTTCTCAGTGAGTTTGACAGATTAGTCAGTTTGAATTATCAAATTCAAACAACTATAACAGTCTTCAATTGAATCACCAATATTTTGTCGCGTTGCTATGTATCTAGACAATTGCATATTAATATTTAATCTTGTTCAGACTTAGTGGATAGTGTTTGAATTAGTCCATTAATTTTTAGTGTGTTCGGTCTCAGTTTACAGTATAGAGTTATTTCATGTCTTTGAAGGAAACAGCTAAAACTAATGCCCAGAGATGATGGAAATGGTGTGTAAATTGTTGCTTGGGACCAGAGGCCAAAGGCAACAACTCGCAAGCCATTTCCTTCAGCAAGGAACAATAGTTTTGCTCTCTTCTAGACATGAAATAACTGTTTTATTAAGTTATATAATCAACAAAGTTCTCTTGCCTATGAAATAAGCATACAAGAGTAGAAATTATCATGTTAATATGACGTCGCACTGCGCATTTATTTGCGCTTGGAACAGTTTGTCTAGAAATCGGTAAATAGTAACTTTTCCATCCAACGTTGGAATTTTCATAAAAAAGTTAACAATGGTGCATGTGAAAAATGTAACTTTAAGTTAAAAAATGTGAAATACACAACCAATATTGTTTCGTGTTCAGACCTATGAGACAGTGTGTATTAACCAATATTTGATTGGGTTCAGACACACTAGAAAGTTGTGAATTAGACCATCAATATTTCATCGTGTTCAGACACATTAGACAGTAGTGAATTGGACTAGAAAGTTGTGAATTAGACCATCAATATTTCATCGTGTTCAGACACATTAGACAGTA
>MJUU01046950.1:215984-227046 GCA_002080025.1 Modiolus philippinarum | reverse complement strand
CAGGGCAAGGTCAAGGTCAAAATGTCTACAAGTATGGTACCAGAAGAAAGCTCTCATCATAAGGAAGTTACATACCAAATATGAACACCCTACCACTAAAAGCCTACCTTCTAGAGGCAAGGTTAAAGTTTTTGAAAAATAACCCTCAGGGCAAGGTCAAGGTCAAAATGTCTACAATCATGGTACCAGAAGAAAGCTCTCATCACAAGGAAGTTACATACCAAATATCAACATCCTAGCTCTTCAGGTCTCCATTCCACAAGCCAGGTTAAAGTTTTGCTGACGCCGACGCCGGGGGTATGACAATAGCTCTACGGACATTCGTCCCGGCGAGCTAAAAAGGAATAAAAGGATATATGGCTGCCGGTTAGAATTCCAAAAACTAAGTGGTCTTTGAAACTTCCAGGAAGTTTTCCAAAATTGGAATCAAAATATTTTGGAAATATAATTGGTGAAAAAAAATGTCCTAAGTAATTGAAACAAATTCAAGAAGTATGGTTCCTAGGTAGAATTCAAAAAAAATAAGTAGTCTTTGAGACTTTCAAGATATTAACCAAAGTTGGAATAACATTTTAGAGTTCTAATTAGGCATCAGAATTTAATTTTTTTTCTAAATAATTACCAAAAATTCTAAATAATTACCAAAAAATAATATAACAAAATTCACACCCTAAATCCAAAAAAATGAACGAGGAGTTCCACTGACTAAGTTCATCTAACGGACAGACTTACAGGTCCAAAATAACATCCCCACGTTTTCCTTAGACTAAGGACAATCATGTTTTAGGAAATAAAGGTGCTTCTTTCATGAAATCAATAAAAAAGATGGATATCTTCAATCATGAATATTCTTATTTTTTTTTCTCTTGTTTTGTGTTTTTGCTACATGAAATTAAAGATCAGAAGGAAATTCTTACATTCATGAAAGATGTCCTGATCTCTTATCTGCACTGGTGTAGATGTACTAGTTAACTAAACTTGTTTTCCTTTTCATGCTATTCAAAGCTTGGAAAAAAACTTGTAGTATCAGCAACAAACATTACGGGTAGTCCAATATAGAATAAAATTATTCATTTTAGGAAGAAAAGAATGAGATACAGTGTAAAACTGTTCTTCAGTATAATAGATTATGAAGACAGAGTAGAGACTAATACAATCAAGCACCATTGAAGTGCAAGATCAAGAAATCTCAGACATCCAAGGGTAAGATTTCAATATTTCTCTGACGAGCTTGCCGATTCAGAGAACCATTGAAATCTTACCCAAGGGTGTCTGAGATTTCTAAATCTTGCATTTTCAATGGTTGTTGGTTGTTTTTCTCACAGTTATAAACAAAATACAAGTTTCTGTACAACCAGACTATAGTTGACATCCGCCATGTCTAAACACTTACAATGACGTCAATAACGTCATAATGTATCTCCTCACATGAAATTCTTATCTCACCCATGGATTGAGACAAGGATATCACAAACGGCTAAAAATACCCGGTAGGTACTGGATTGTCTCAAATGTGAGAAATACATTTCTTTTATAATATGTGAAGTTTAAACTGGTTCTGACCCATTAGATAACTTTTCATATTCATATTAAATAAAGCCTGTGCTAATTTCATGCCAAATCTATTTCGACTATTTGGAATACACTTCTCAGGGTTTATTATTTATCATAAGAGAATAAGATTACACCACTTTATCCTGATTATTACCATACTTTATCCACTCTCGATAGTTAAATTTAAAAATTTTTAATGCTCAGCAAGCCTCACACTTAAAATTTTCAAATTTAACTTTCTCTAGTGGATAAAATATGGTAATGAACGGTATCTTATGGTGTAAGGCCAAGCAGTTTTGCATATTTAGATTTCTTACGAATTAATGCCAGAATTTTTTATGTTTACCTGGTTAAGTTTCTGTTCATATACATACAATCTCGATGAACTTTATATTGCAACCTACTTTATCTTATTTACTCCGAGAGCTCCAATTTTTGTGGGAGTTTGAACTGCATGTCATGCATGTGTTTTAGTTTTATGATATTCTTTTTCATCATTGACTAATTGTTTTACCTATGTCATGTTTTCTCCTTTTGTGTCATATCTGTAATATGTGCATGCCATGTCCTTTATGCCTCTGTATTCCTTTGCCAATGTATTTTATTCTATAGTTCCCCCTTTTATGCCTTTATGCCTCTGTATTCCTTTGCCAATGTATTTTATTCTAGTTCCCCCTTTACTGACTTTTTGCCTCTGTATTCCTTTGCCAATGTATTTTATTCTAGTCCCCCCTTTTCTGCCTTTTTGCCTCTGTATTCCTTTGCCAATGTATTTTACTCTAGTCCCCCTTTACTGACTTTTTACCTCTGTATTCCTTTGCCAATGTATTTTATTCTAGTGTCCCCTTTATTGACTTTTTTACCTCTGTATTCCTTTGCCAATATATTTTATTCTAGTCCCCCTTTATTGAATTTTTTGCCTCTGTATTCCTTTGCCAATGTATTTTATTCTAGTTCCCCTTTTCTGCCTTTTTGCCTCTGTATTCATTTGCCAATGTATTTTATTCTATAGTTCCCCCTTTTCTGCCTTTTTGCCTCTGTATTCCTTTGCCAATGTATTTGCAAATACAGGCTATTGTCATATATAAAACCTCACCAACACATTCATGACATTATTGATTTAAATCTGTACTGTCATATATGTTAGTATACAGCCAGTATGACATGAACATTTGTATAATCGTTCATGGTAGGATATCAAAGTAAAAGACATAATTGGTTTTCATCATGAATATGGAGGCAATTAATGGGTTTGGAGTCATCCATTTTATATGTAAATTGAATTCTCAGCAAAAAGTTGCAGAAGGAAAAATAATTTTCACTTTTAAGTTATGCAGACATCTGATATTGCAACTGGTATTTGAAAAAACAGACAATTATCACGAAATAATTATAGGGACCAGTCGTGCAATTCGCTGTCCCAGAAACTACAAATGTACATGTAAAGCATTGTGAGTAGAGGGTACACAAAAATATTTTGATTGGTCAAGAATGTAAATAACGAAATGTCATTGGTCGCAAATTTATTGTTTGTACACCAAAATTTCAAATACAATCACTGTACCAATAACAATGGCAAATTCATAGCAAGGACATAGATTTAGAAGGATAGGAAATTTCACAAATTTAATATTTTACTAAGTTTAACATTCATTGTACTCGCACTTGCAAGATTTTACCACTTTGAGACCCTCTCTTTAAAACATAAAACAGGGCTCACCACACTTCAAAAGAACAGGGAGACTTGAAGTCTCCCTGAGGGTAGAAATAGGGAGACTTCAGGTCATGACAGGGAGACTTGTTTTCGCGTATCCGCAACTGAATTTTCATGACTTTTGTATTTGATTTACATATACACTTATTCAACAATGGCAATAAATCAGTTTTAATCATTAAAATACCATTGATATTTCAAGATCTACAATGTAGATTTTATATAAAAAAAATATGATTTTAGCTACTTATCAATTTTATGTTTCTTTCACCCTAAAGCTTATGGTTGGAGGTGCTCCTGCATTTAGGTTAGATTTACATGACATAAATTTTCTTTTATTTATCCTCTTTACTAAATGGGTAGTTTATCACTCAGTTGCTCAAGAGACAGTTGCTAATCTGCTTCATTCTTTTTTGAATGGTTCTCCAAATATTAGAGGGATATAAATAGATTGTTTACGTTTGTGGACATTCTTTATATAGACCACTTCCGGTTTGAACTGTAGTTGAAACGTAAATATTTAGGACGATTTCCAATGAATTCTTTTGGTAAATGTATACTACAAAGTCAATGAGTCTTGATTTTAAAACCATGAGATGATGTAAACAATCTTTGAGCTTTGCAAACACAGGAATAAGCATTAGAAATCTCATCAATTTACTTCCTTGTTACCGGAAATAGAAAGGGTTATAATTAGAAGTGTCCAAATGCTCCGGCAACTTGGAATCGCTTTTGGGGGCAACTTTAGGCGACTTGAGGCACAAAAGGGTGACTTAATCGCCCTAATCGCCCAGTTTGGTGAGCCCTGATAAAAACAACATAAATATAAATATGGTCACAAAAATTGTTTTGCAACAGGGATTTTCCTACTGCAATATTTTGGACCTAATGTGTGCCCATTGCTAATGACAAAAGGGCTATTTTTTCCAAATCTGTGCATTGGATATATTTCAAAATTATCATGAGATGCTTATCCTTTTCAATATATGTACTAGTTCAAAGGAAGACAACAAATGTAAATAAATAACAGTATAACAACGATTTTGGCTTTTTTTTTTTGCCAGACCTAAGCCCTTTGTTGTCTGAAATTGGAATACATGGGTTGCGCATTTGCGGGATCGCTCATTATTTTAGCCAAACGAGGAATCTGGTACAAAACTGGTTCCAAGACGCTGATAGACGAAGATAGTCATTTCTTCATTTCCATTCATGTTTCATTTTTTGTGGGTTGGAAATGTTCCTCCTGAATTTCTTTGTTAGTTGAAAACGATTTTTTACCCATATGTTGAACAGCAACGTAAGATTCGTTGGTAGAAAATATCTGTCCCTTGGTCCAACCTTGGATGACATTATTTTTCCTCCTGCTGACTCCAGATGACCTCGTCAAAATGATGAGTCAAATCAAGAATGGAAGCGATGTATGATGGAAACAGAGGGATCAACACCCCCAGGAGTCAAACTTATTCAGGACTGGCAGAACAGACGATTTTCGACAACTTTGTATATGTATTTCGAAAAGGCAGTCTACTGCTTTAAACTGTAGCATTTTGTATCACAAGTCAAATAGTCTGCAAAAATTATGTATCATAATGAAAGTGTGCCCAATTTGAGGTACTGTACCCCGTCAATCATGAAGTGAAATTGTTTTCGAGGGGAACTGTTATGTTTCTGCCTTCTACTGTAATGAAATTGCATGTAAGGTGTAAAATTTTCACCCTTTTTTACCCACAAAATAGCGTAAAAATTACCAAATGCTTCTTTTCGAAATTTCAATTGGACATTTTTACCTCTACGAACAAGAGTCTACGCCGGTCTCACTAATTACTGAATAGAACGGCCAAAAGGCGCTAAGGACCGAAATGGACAAAAAAATACCCATCAAAGTGCAACGGAGGGTGATTCTGAACTTATAATTAAATACAAATATAGTGGATGTTAAAAACTTGTAAATCTTGTGTTGCATTGTTTATTGGATATCAACTTTGTATCAATTTAAGATTAATTTTATGAATTTGCCATTTAGGTTATCATATGTGTTTTAAATGAGTAAATGTGTAATTTGTTAAGCGCTTAGAGTAGATGTTGAAATTATATATAGCACTTTAGAAAAATTGTATAATAATAGATAATAATAATAATAACTTCAAATAAACTTTGATTTGATTTAGATTTGAGAAAATTTACAGAAAGGAAATATTTGACGCCCTCTGGTTGAAATATGCATATGGAAAATGATTTTGAATATTAATTTCCATTGTTTGCTTTATTAGAAATAATGTTGAGCAAAATATAAAAAAAAAATGCATTTTTTCAAATTTTGCAAACATCAGTTTCATCATAGTTCAAGTTAAAAGTAACCGAAAATGTAAAATGTTATGCTACTTAAATAAGAGAATAGCTGAGAACATATTATGGCTCTTGGGTGCATATTATGGCTCTTGAGTACATGTTATAAATCTTGAGTACATATTATGGCTCTCCCTTCCACCTTTGTTTCTTTCTTCTTTGACTTACAATCTTCAAGTTTTAATTGATATACTTGTTCTAGTCCCGATATAGCTGGAATGTTGCTCCTTGGACGTTAAACTCTAACTCATCAATCAATCAATTATATTATGGCTCTAGCCTTAATCTCAGTAAGGACTTATAATTACAAGTCCTCGATCTCAGTCAGACGAAAATTAATAAATCATAATTCGAAACCCATAAAATTATATAATTTCCAAAGCAAAATATTTACAGGAAATTAGTACAAAATAACATTTTTTTTTTATTCCATTAGAGATGTGATTTCGTGAGGAACATTTCATGTGTGATCAGGACAATATCATTATTTCCCTTGTCAAAATTTCAAATTTCAAATATTGATATTTTAAATCATTTATTTTACTGAAATCATTCACACTAGTAATTTGATTATTTATCGATTGATATAATTCATTACCTATTCATATAACATCCTTAATATTTTGGAGCTTAAATTGTTTAATTTTGAGATATTTATTTTGGATTTGAGCTTCTTTAGAGTAATTTATAATTTACTATAAAGATATTTTTTATAAATTATTAATAAAATATTGAATCAGAATCTGAACATCTGTTTTTGCCGAAGATATTTCTGTAGATAGGAAAATATGCTCTGTCTATGAGTGGAAGAAATGATTTTATTCAGATGTGTTGGTAAGGGTGCATTGAATGTGATTCCGGCCCACGGAATACTCATATCTCAATCAATCCAAGGACGTATATTATACGTCCTTGATCAATCAGGTGTACAAACCTAATCAAACACTTTTATCAATTCAAATGATTTTACAAGAAAACGTAACATATGGTTTACGCCATTAAAATGTTTATATAACTGAAAAGTCTGAAAACTCCTCCAAAATCCGACGATGTGAAATCTTACAACTTTTCGTTTTAGCAGACACATATAATTATATATCTCTGGTTTTAGCCATTCTTTATTTTTTCGTGATTATTGAAATACAGTTAATAAACTTTCGGTAATCATCCGTGTCATTTTATTGAGTTACTATTGACTTACTTCAATCTCTCCGCGACTGGAGAATCGGATCATTAAAAAGCTTTCGGCTGATGCTGGTGCTTGTGCTGCTTCTGGCCACGATGAGAGTCCTTTCTTTGGATTTTAGCAGCATTGATCTTAAGTACGGTAAAATGGGAAAATTTACTAATCCTCAAAATAAAACATATTACCATGAATATAACCCGCACGCATTAAGGACAAGCTTCGGTAATTTACCCTATTAACGCCCCCAAATTTTTATGTCATTTTTTTTTTTTGAAGAAATGGAAATTTTCGGGATTTTCAATATTTTCAATGTTTCGACTTTCTAATGTTAGAATACTTAAACCGAATCATATATCTTTAACTGCCTTTGCAATAACGTTAAATGGTATTTTAGCAACACATTATGTTCAGGTTCACAATTGTCGAATTAAGCACTCCCTGGAAATTAAGGAAATGTCTAAATATTAAAACTCTAATGTTCTATTTGAATTTGCGTTTATAATTCACTATATCTGACATAGAACCCTTTAAGTAGAATTTGGTGGTTTAAGTTAGCTATATTTGATCTTTATACTAAAAAATTCGTACAAAATTAGAATTTCCTCCGATTTGTCATTTGGATGTAGATTTCTAATAGAATTAATTGACTAGCCTGCTATATAGTTAAAGTATGCCGGAGCTTTAAAATGTTTTTAAATGATTAAGACACACAAAAGGCAAAATTTTAACACCTTCCTATAAAATAAAACACTATATACTTGTAAGTTAATTGTATTTCGCTTCAAAAGCTATAAATTTGTGATTGAAATTTGTGATTGGTACGGAATGTGACTTTAATCTAATACAAGCAGGTGCATACATAAGTACACATTAAGTTCCTAAACTTCACTTCACTCAAGTTCTCGCTTACCTTCATAATAATCCTTTCAAATTTCGTTTTATTTCGGCATCAAGTAAATGTTCAACTACACATATTTCTGTTTTATTGACCAGTGCACTTACTACCATAAAAAATCTCGTCATCAACTTAAGCAACAAATGTTATAAATACAGTGGAATTAACCACTTTTGGAGTGTTAGACTTTCGGTAGAAGTTTTGGAAAGACTTCGATCTGTTAATGAAGCATACACCTCCGTCGATAGCTATGGTTTTTCTAACCTTTATACTCCTTCAAAAAATCAGGATGTACTTACATTTGTTGCAATACACCTAAATCGTTTTGCAGCGACGACAATATGACCCTTGCCATTGTAAACTTCTATAAACTAGCGTGGAAATCATAGAATGCCCAGTTTCCCTAGAGCTGTGTTCGAAAATTTAATGCATATATACTGAACTTTCAAAATGTAAAATTTAAAAGAATACGATGTGTAAATTAACTGCCCATATTGCTTGCTCATTTCTGATTCACGTACAAATGATCAAGTGTCATAAACTTTGTTTTTTTACCTATCCAAGAAACCAATTTTTGCCAATCCTGTTTTATTTTGGACTGAAAATCGTGATTTTCCGTGGTTAAAAACATGCCCTATTTAGGTATCCAAATTGGTATTTCCATTTCGAATTTGTGGCCTTAAAATAGGGGTTATCCGATTTTCCGAAGTTACAAATAAGAAATCCAGTAGTCCCGAAAATCAAGTGGGTCTCGCCTTTCCCCTTTACTAAATTAGAGTTTTTTCCATCACGGCTTAAAAACTTATGCTGTATGGGACCCTTTCCCGAAATTCATCATTTTTTTCTCAACTTTCCCGTTTCACGAGGGGAGATTTAACAAAGACTCTTAAAAACCCTGTTTCCCCATCCAAGATGTTTTTCTCAGTGTTTCCCGCGTCACGCCCGTCTTTTGGGCTAAGCGGTATTTTCAGTAAAGTATTATCGCTTCCAATCATGAACGATCCCCTTTAAGTTTCCCCCGCTTCGCCCTCACTTATTTTATTTCACCGTCTTAAAAATGTTATTTTGTTTGCATCATACCAAAAATTGTCTTTGAAATACGTATATGTTATCGGGCTCTTGACAGCAATATATCGTAAAATATATTTCGTTGTAAGGGTACTCGTCTTGATAAGTTGGACTTTTTTCTAGTTTGATTTTTACTGTTATTATTTTTTTTTGTGTATTTATTTTTTAGTCATTCACCACACATAGGGGAGGGTTTGGATCCAAGAAAACGAATTTAACCCCACCGCAATTTTTGCGCCTGTCCCAAGTCAGGAATATGTTGGTCATTGGCTTGTCCCTGTCTTCTTAAATTTTAGTTTCTTGATATTTGGGTTATTGGATGTGGTTTGTTTCCATTGATCTATTCCACTTTTTTTTACCTTTTTTGGGCCATTTAGGGCTTGCTATATGGTGTGAGGTTCCTCGCTGTGTTGAAGACTTACGGTGACCCCTAAGTGTTTTGGGTCGTTTTAACTTGGATATGGGATGTTGTCTCCTTGACATTTCCCCATTTCCTTTCCTTTTCATACCATGTCAAGGGTCTTGTCAGCAATTATTCATAAACAAAGAATGGAGGTAAAATGGAAATTTTCGGATTTAAGCTCTTTTGTTTTTAGATTTTCACCACTTTGCAATAGGCAAACGGAAATGACGCAGATAAGATAAAAATAATGATTATTTTCTAACTTTTAAAAAAAAATATATTTTCATTTGTATTGTGATATCCAAGAAATAATCACTAAATGTTTCCCAATTATACAAAAATAGCTTTTTAATGTTGAAGGTACTAGAGTTAGTTAATAAAAAAAAAATCCTTTGTATGCGGTTTGTTTCAGTAATTGCAAAAATATCGCGCTTTATCTTTAACAGTTTGTCGATTTTAAAGGTAAGAAAAACGGGGCGTATGACATTTGCGCCGATTTCATAAATTTCAAATTGTTCATTTGCGCTGATTTCATTTTTTTTTTTTCATTTCCGCCGATTTTTTTTATTATATGTATTATGCATTAAAAGAAGATTGGTTAAACTTGGAATTTAAAACGGTGATAAAATACCGAAAGCGTATTAAATTTGGTTATTTTGTTACTTTTTTGAAATAGAAAAAGTTGAAAATTCCAAGATAAAAGCTGGAGCTTAAAAATTGAGATTAATTATAAATAAATAACTACAAAAGACTTGTATCTAATAATTCTACAACACCTTGAGAATATTGGTTTAATCTGGCTATGAACAGTGACTATGGTACTGCACCTTACTGATAACAATGTAGTACAAACACGTCTTGTAAAGACAGAGGCACTACAGCTAGGTTTTGTGTGTATAAATATATACTTAGTTAAACCTGGGACTAGTCCCAGGTTAAACAGTTGCATTTATATTTTTATTCAACCAAAGACCGTTTTGTTTATGATTATTTAAATTACCATTTGTTAAATCGATGTAAAAACGTCCCTGGAGTAAAATTCAAAGATAAGAGGCTAATTTTGTGTTCTTTTACGGCCCTTTTCGAAATGTAACAATCGAATCTATAGAAAGCCAATTCCAATGTCCCCTTCATTGGTTTTCTGGGAGTAAATGTATGTTACCAGAAGGTCAGTAATGTTCATTTTATCCAAATGTTAACATATTTTAGAATCTCAAAAACTACCGTTTTTTCATTGGTTATATTATCAATATCGTTTAATGTTAGAGTTAGTCACGTAAATACTTATCACGAATCTGTAACTTTTGAAGCGAAATAGTAATAGATTAAATAAAGAGCGTTGTTGGGCTAAATTTTTTTATTTTTTAGTTTTTGTCTGAAACATTTAAAAACGCGTTGTACTTATTCTTCTGGCACCGGTAACAGTATAAAATCCATACCTAAAAGTTAGATTTAAATTCTACAAGAAATCTACATCTCAACAACAAATGATTGTAAATTCTGGAAAATTGAAAGTTCCCATTTTGTACAAATTTTGTAGTAAAACAGCCAAATAAAGCTTATTTTAACAGCTGAATTATACTGAGAATGTCTTCTGTGTGTCAAATGTAGTAAATTTATTATTATTTCATAGCATTTAGGGTTTGAATATTTAGAAATACACCTTAATTTTTAGGGGAGGGGTGCTTATTTCGACATTTGTGAACCTAAAAGAAGATTGTAACAAAATACTCAGTGACAAAATATGTTTGACACTATCAAAAAGCATTACTACACATATCTGCAAATATAGTCCTGAAGTCGAAATGTCGAAAATATTGAGAACATCCCGAAAATTTCCATTTGTCAAAAGATTAAATTTCATTGACTTTAATGGTGTCTTTAAGGAGGTTCGCT
>MJUU01046950.1:189944-208394 GCA_002080025.1 Modiolus philippinarum | reverse complement strand
ATACACTACAGGGTAGTGGGGGATAGACTGCGGGGTAGATGGTATATATTACAGAGCATTAGGGGATACACTACAGGGTAGTGGGGGATAGACTGCAGGGTAGATGGGATATAATACAGGGCATAAAAGGATACACTACAGGGTAGTGGGGGATAGACTGCGGGGTAGGTGGGATATATTACAGGACATATTTTAAAGAGTAGTATGGGATATACTACAAGGTAATGGAAGATAGATTGCAGGATATAAGGAGATCTACTCTAGGACACTGGAGAAAGACTACACAGTGGATGGGATATATTACAGGGCATAATTAGGGGGTATAGATAGATTACAGGATCTTAGGATATCTACTTCAGGACAGTGGAGAAAGACTACAAGTGCTTTAGATGGGATATATTACATGGCATTAGGGGATACAATAAAGGGTAGTTGAGGATATACTACAAGGCAAAGGAAGATAGATTACAGGATATTAGGAGATCTACTTCTGGACAGTGGAGATAGACTACAGGGTAGATGTGATATATTACAGAGCATTAGGGGATACGGTACAGTGTAGTGGGGGGTAAACAGGGTAGATGGGATATACTACAGGGCATATTAGCAGGATATACTACAGAGTAATATGGGATATACTACAAGGCAATGGAACATAGATTACAGGATATTAGGAGATCTATTTTAGGACAGTGGAGAAAGACTTAACACAGTAGATGGGATATATTACAGGGCAATATTAGCAGGATATACTAAATAGTAGTATGGGGTATACTACAAGGCAATTGAAGATAGATTACAGGATACTAGTAATAAATTTTAACGTCCAACCAGATCTAAATTAAGTAATGTAGCATAAGTATATGTATATGTATTTAATAGAAACATAAAGTCAGTTTGCTAAAAATAGAAACATAGCGTCAATATGTAACATAAATATATTTAAAAATAGAAACATAGCGTCAATATACCTATAAATAGAAATATAGCTGAAAATATACTGAATATTCTTAAAATCATGTGACCCTTTCATCCAATGAAATCAATAGGAACCTCTACCATATATGTAATATTGTGGGATATACTATAGAGTACATTGTATTGTTTGTGTACTGCAAGGTATAGTGAGGGATATATATACTCCAGGGTATTGATAGACATATTACAGGATAGTATAGGATACAATAGGATAGTAGGGATAAACTAAAGGGAAGTGGGATATTAGATAATTTACAGAGATATGGAATATATCACAGGATAGTTGGCATATACTTCAGGGTATTGGGATATATTATAGGATAGTGGGAATATACTTGAGTATAGTGGGATATACTTCAAGATACAGGGATATATTACAGGTTAGTGGTCATATATCAAAGTTGGATAAATTAAAGGAAAGTAAGTGAAAACTGAACTGTCAAGTCTAAAAAAGTGGGGATATACAACAGGATAGAGCTAATATACCAAAGGGAAGTAGAAGATACACTACAGGAGTGGAGAAATACTACAGGATAGGGATACACTCAGGATAGTGGGGATATACTTCATGGCGATCTGAATGTATTACAGGATAAGGCAGACATTCCTACAGGGTGTGAGGGCTACACTATAGGCTAGTAGGGGTATACTTTATGGTAGATTGGGGATACATTACAAGGTAATGGGAATACACAGCAAGAAAGATTGGGGGATACACCACAGGGCAGAGGAAGATATATTTGTTTATTTCTCAGTGTCTGTTCTTCAGTTTGTCCATTCTTCTGTCTTATCTCGACACTCTGTTTCATTTTTTCCAAATATTTCCAATTTGGGTAGAAATTGGGATATTTTAGAACTTAGGTTGCTTATGGCAAACATTTTTGTGATAACCAATTTTAACATTTTGTCTTTGAATTCTCCAGTTTGCTAAGAATTTTTTTTTTAAACGATTCTACATATGTTGACATATAATCCTGAGAATTTGATCAGCAATTGATGATTTCATTAATATTTTGCAGATAGCTTTGTTATTATGAGTATTTTCATGATTATTGTAAGTTTCTCTTGTACTGAAATTTTGCTTTTTTTTTAATCACATCATATCTACATGTATTATTAAAAATAAGGATTGATTGTTACTTGTTACGAGGCTTTATATTGATGGTATACAGCTGATTTTCATGTACCATCACCTTCTCTACAAGGTACTTGACGTTTTCATCTTTATTTGTAAATCATTACTTTTTCTTTACAAAACCAATTTCCATGATTTCTTTAAGCTTTATTTAGGTGTATTGATAACCTCTGACCGGGTTGTCCCTAATGTTATGATAAATTTATGTTAGAAACTGTTGCTATAGTAAAAGTATGCATGTTAAATGTTAAAGCATGACAAGATGAAAGTGATTTGAGTATTGAAACTCATTTGATTTATCGATACATTGGTGGCCTGATATTATATTATTGTATAGGGTAGTGGATAATCATTTTATAGGCCACTATAAAAAAAAATTCCTTGGTTCTTGTTGGAAAAGTAGGTTAACTTATTTTTAGCTCAACTGACCCGTGGGGTCAGTGTGAGCTATTGCCATCACTTGGCGTTTGTCATCCGTCCGTTAGCTTTTCACATTTTCATCTCCTCCTCTGAAACCTCTGAAGCAAATTCAACCAAACTTTAGAGGAATGATGTATGGAAGGTCCTTTACAAAGATTGCTTATTTCGTTCCGATCGGATAAAAAAGCATGGCTGCCAGCGCGGAACTTAGGTTTAACATTGAACCCTATGGGAAAATCACATTTTCATCTTCTCCTCTGAAACCGCTGAAGCAAATTCAACCAAACCTTACAGGAATGATGTACTAAAGGTCCTTAACAAAGATTGCTCATTTCGTTGGGATCCGATAAAAAACATGGCTGCCAGACTAAACATATTTTAACAGTGGACTCTATGGGAAAAATCACATTTTCATCTTCTCTGAAACCACTGAAGCAAATTCAACCAAACTTTACAGGAATGATGTACTAAATGTCCTTAACAAAGATTGCTCATTTAGCTCTGATGCAATAAAAAACATGGCTGCCAGCAAAGAACTTAGGTTTAACATTGAACCCAAAGGGAAAATAACATTTTCATCTTCTCCTCTGAAACCCCTGAAGCAAATTCGACCAAATTTTACAGGAATGATGTACTAAAGGTCCTTAACAAAGATTGCTGATTTCACTCTAATCCAATAAAAAACATGGCGGCCAGTGCGAACTTAGTTTAACATTGGACCCATGATGTGAAAAATCATATTTTCATCTTTTCCTCTGAAACCAAACTTAACAGGAATGATGTCCTAAATGTCCTTAACATAGATTGCCCATTTTGCTGTGATGCAATAAAACCATGGCTGCCAGCACAGAACTTAGGTTTAATATTGAACCCAAAGGGAAAATCACATTTTCATCTTCTCCTCTGAAACCCCTGAAGCAAATTCGACCAAACTTTACAGGAATGATGTACTAAATGTCCTTAACAAAGATTGCTCATTTCGCTCAGATGCAATAAAAAACATGGCTGCCAGCACAGAACTTAGGTTTAACATTGAACCCAAAGGGAAAATAACATTTTCATCTTCTCCTCTGAAACCTCTGAAGCAAATTCGACCAAACTTTATAGGAATGATGTACTAAAGGTCCTTAACAAAGATTGCTCATTTCACTCTGATCCAATAAAAAACATGGCGGCCAGTGCGAACATAGTTTAATATTGGACCCTATGGGAAAAATCACATTTTCATCTTTTCCTCTGAAACCACTGAAGCAAATTCAACCAAACTTCACAGGAATGATGTACTAAATGTCCTTAACATGGATTGCAAATTTTTCTCTTATGCAATAAAAAACATGGCTGACAGCACAGAACTTAGGTTTAATATTGAACCCAAAGGGAAAATCACATTTTCATCTTCTCCTCTGAAACCACTGAAGAAAATTCAGCCAAACTTTACAGGAATGATGTACTAAAGGTCCTTCATGAAGATTGCTCATTTCGTTCAGAACAGATAAAAAACATGATCGCCAGCATGGAACATAGTTTAAAATTGGACCCTATGGGAAAATCACATTTTCATCTTCTCCTCTGAAACCACTGAGGCAAATTCAACCAAACTTTACAGGAATGATGTACTAAAGGTTCTTAACAAAGATTTCTCATTTTGTTTGGATCAGATAAAAAACATGGCTGCCAGTACCAAACATAGTTTAACAGTGGACTCTATGGGAAATATCACATTTTCATCTTCTCCTCTACAACCACTGAAGACCAAACTTTACAGGAAAGATGTACTAAATGTCCTTAACAAAGATTGCTCATTTCGCTGTGATGCAATAAAAACATGGCTGCCAGCACAGAACTTAGGTTTAACATTGAACCCAAAAGGGAAAATAACATTTTCATCTTCTCCTCTGAAACCCCTGAAGCAAATTCGACCAAACTTTACAGGAATGATGTAATAAAGGTCCTTAACAAAGATTGCTGATTTCGCTCTGATCCAATAAAAAACATGGCGGCCAGTGTGGAGCATAGTTTAACATTGGACCCTATGGGAAAATCACATTTTCATCTTTTCCTCTGAAACCACTGAAGCAAATTCAACCAAACTTTACAGGAATGATGTACTAAATGTCCTTAACAAAGATTGCTCATTTTGCTGTGATGGAATAAAAAACATGGCTGCCAGCACAGAACTTAGGTTTAATATTGAACCCAAAGGGAAAATCACATTTTCCTCTTCTCCTCTGTAACCACTGAAGCAAATTCAGCCAAACTTTAAGTAAATGCATAGAAAGTCCCCTTCAAAAATTACTCATTTCAATAGGATCAATGGGTGCTAAAGGAGAACATAGCTAAACATTAGACCCCATTGGTAAAAAAGTTCATTTTTGGTCATGCATGGCATAGAAGCATTTTGTCAGGTGAGTGAGACAGGCTCAGTCTCTGAGCCTCTAGATTTCATTATTCATCAATTATAGTGCAAAAATGTTGTATAAATTTTGAAAAAACTATCAAAATTTAAAAGAGAAAACAAATCCCTGACTAAACTTGAAACCTGTCTAAATTGAACCATATCTAACCTTAACCATGACTAAACTGAACACTGTCTAAATAAACCTGTCTTATATGAACCACCTATTTTAACTGAAACCTGTCCAAACTGAACCTTTTCTAACCTTAACCATGACTAAACTGAACCATGTCTAAATAAACATGTCTTATATGAACCACCTGTTTTAACTGAAACCTGTCCAAACTGAACTTTATCTAACCTTAACCATGACTAAACTGAACCATGTCTAAATAAACCTGTCTTATATGAACCACTTGTTTTAACTGAAACCTGTCCAAACTGAGCCTTATCTAACCTTAACCATGACTAAACTGAACCATGTCTAAATAAGCCTGTCTTATATGAACCACCTGTTTTAAGTGAAACCTGTCCAAACTGAACCTTATCTAACCTTAACCATGACTAAACTGAACTATGTCTAAATAAACTGTCTTATATGAACCTCCTGTTTTAACTGAAACCTGTCCAAACTGAACCTTGACTAACCAAAAACCTACTGAATTATATAAAAACTTAATCCTGACTAAAGTGAACCCGTCTAATTGAACCTATGTCTAAACTAAACTGAAACCTGTTTAAAATGAACCTTAGCCTAAGGTGGTTCTGGTGTCTAAAACTGTGCATCCATCTCACGCATCTGATGAAAATTTTGATATACCATTAAAATGTCTTAACACTTTCCAGGCAGAATTAATTTTGTACAATTCCTCATTTTCAAAACTTTGCAAACTTATGCAAATGAGATGCAAATGAGTTGAAATTTTTCAATGAAACTTTGCCAGCATCTTAATACTGATATATGAACGAAGGGGGGTGGGATGGTGGATGGGAGGAGGAGGGAGGGGGCTCAAGTGCAGGTACCCCTGATGAAAAACGACAATTTTTGTCATTTTTTGACATTCAAGTTAGCATGGAAACCTTTTAAAATGAGTTAGGCAAGTTGTATTGTGCAGACATATAGAGTGGCAAGTCCTCTTTGCTATTGAGCATAAGAGACATGAAAAGTCTTCGATCTATAAAAGGAGAGTCAGGGTTTCATAGACTCTTAGTGGCAAAAATGCTGATTTTTGCAATTTTTGCTTACAACTTGGTGTAAAAAATTCCCAAAATTTTTTAAAATTTTTTCTTGGTGTCTGGCACATTTGTAGACCTTTTCTGTAAACAAAAAAGCCCAGAACTTTACATTTCTGCGGCAGGTCTTGAAGTACTGGAGGTCTATGACAGCCCACCCCTCACTAAAATCTCACTTTTTGCGACTTTTGGCTTTCCATGGGTACTAAATAGGGACCTGCAACTCCAGCAGTTTACATTCTCGATCCTATTGGGGTTATTTGTTTAGCTATAGTACCCTTCTGTCTGTCATGCCTGCTAAGCTTCAATTTCCAATTTATGGAATACCATGAGGGATTTAAAAGTAATCACAGGGTCCACGATGCCAAAAGGCATCGTCCGCCTGGAAAGTGTTAAAAATGACTTTAAATAGTTTATTGATAATAACTAAATTTAAATGAGCAAAATTTATGCTGCAAGCTTACAAAATATGCCACTTTTTGAAAAACTCTTATTTTGCTAAAGGGAGATAATTCTCAAGAGAAATAGTAAGGGGAAAATTCATGTTTTCATGGTTTTGTCAAAAATATGGTTGGTGACCCCTATTTTTATTTGATATTTCCAAAGAGATTTCATTAACATACTTTATACTACATTTTCACCAAAATCTATCGTTTTATAAAAATCTTTAAAATTGTATTTTCTCCCTATATAGACTATATTAAACAGGTCAAAATCTTGCTATTTACAGAAGCTTTTCATCACAGAAAAAGAAGAAAAATCTATTGTTTTGTTTTTAGTCCCCCAAACTACCTTAACTTAAATCTAAACAAAATCACAACTAATCTGACCCTGACTTATCAGAAATATTTCCTTGCTTAAGAAAACATTCATTTGGTTATTGCATAATGATTGTAATGACATAAAGGATACTTAATAACAATAGGAAAAAGGATTTGAAGTCCCCTGTACGTGGTTTATTGTAAGCTAGATGTTGTCTCACAAGTCAAAACCCCCATGAGCATTTCCAAAAGTTGCCAAATGGTAGCTGAATGGCTTTATTGACTGTCTTCGATTTAAATCATATTGTGCAATGTATATTGTTACGAAAGGCAGATTGTTTGGCAGTAAGAACTAATGGACTCAGAGACCTTTAATCCAAGTAATATTTGTACTGAATACATACCACAATTGGCTAGTTTCTTTATATGACTCAAGAAATTAATGTTGATTTATTTATATTGAAGTGTTAAAATAATTATCAAATGAAGGTTGTCAAATTGTTTACTGTCAGGTGAGAATAGACTGACAGTTGATTCTATTGTGTATTTCTATGTACTTGTCAGTTTGTGTATTGAAATCAATACTGTATGGCTGAGAAACTGACAAAGGTGTTTCTGTATATTGGCATATTTTGGAATTCTTTTATTGGACTATGTTCATGGAAAGGTGTTAATTACTGTTGAAGGAACCCTTCTTGATCAAATATTGTACATCTAGTAGTTTTCTTAAGGTAAGTTTGTTTTCTTGTTGTGCTTAAACAATGTAAACATGTGGAAATAATATTGGACCTTTTTATTGCAATGTGTCATCAGTTTGTATATTCACTGAAGTTTGATTTTCTGTTGTAGTTTTTGCCATAAATTTTTTTCCTAAATAATTGTTGAATTGCTGATTTTGAGATAAAAAAACAATTTTAGAGGGACAGGATTTTTACCATACAATTATAAGATATTCACACTTAGCTCATGAACAAAATTTTCCTAACCAACAAATAAATCCATACCCCCTACCTATTCAGTTGCCTTGTATATTTTGATATTTCATTTGTCCCAAATGTATCGAGAAGAGACATCACATGTTGACATCATGAACCTTGCATTATTGCAGCATACAGGGGTATCTTGGGATTACTCAAATCTGTCTCCAAGAAAATTAGATCTCTTTGACCTATATTTTCTGCTTTAATAATTGACTTACATTCTGATACAGATCTCTGTCACTGTACATGTTAGGATAATCAAACCTTACATCTCCTTGTTCTCTTTGCCCTTTGTGGAATCTTAAGAAACATTATGGTAAAATTTCATTACAATTTGTCATTAAGAACAGAAGGTACATGGTATGTTATCTTTACACCAATGATTGAGGTATACCTGTAACAGAATAGAAGTTCCACCATAAGATTTCTTCCAAAGGAAAAAATATTCCATAAAATTTGTTCCATTGGAACAAATATTATGATATTTGTTCCTAAAGGAATAAATGTTATATAATATTTGTTCCAAACAGAAGAAATACTATGCCTATGTTTATAATATTTGTTCCAATGGAACTTTAGTCAGGTGGAACAAATATATGTTTACATACTATGATATGACCATAAACACCAACAAGTAAGTTACAGAGGAAAATGTCACCAACCAGGAAGAAATAACAGTAAATATGAAAGTGTCTACAAAATTTGACTTAAGAATTAACAAATAATAATGACTGCCACACCAAGCGTTACTATAAATAGAAATAAACCATAATATTAAGAAAATAATTTATTTAATATTTTGGCAGAAAACACAGGAATATAATTCCTGTGCCGGAAAAACATATACAGACATATTCAACGCTCATTCACTCATTCTCTCAACATACAAAACATATAATACATAAGTGGGCAAACACAAAACAATCTGCCAAAAAAACAAATTAATTGAGATAAAATATATATTTTACCCATAAAATAGAATAAGTTAAATAGCAAGAAAATGTAAAAAAAAAATAGTAAGTGGCGGGTGAGAAAAATTAAATTTTTTTCAAACAATGACTATGAAAACTGTTCAATACCTGAGTTGGAGATTATACCCGTGGTCAATTGACCATGGCGTGACAGGGTGATTTGTTATACCTTATAATATTTCCCTTATATAAATGCATTGGGGGAAAAAATCAACAATTTGTCTGTTTTATTTCTCAAACCAAAAACTGATCTGTTGACCAGTCAACAGTTTTCAGTCTGTTGACCGACACCGATCTGTTGACCACCTGCCTTATTTTGATTGGTTTAAAAATATCACGCCCATATCACATGAATTCCTGTCGTCTGCACAACCAAATTGGCGACGTGAATTGTATTTAGATGAAATAGAGCGTATTCATTGAACATGAAAAGGTATAACAAAACAGTTATAGACTGGGTCCTCAAACAACAGCTGTTTTCGGACCCAGTCAATAACTGTATATTATTAATATTATAATTACTTGTTTTAATTATTTAATTAAAACTAACCAATGATACATTGGACACACATGTAGATTGAATGTAGGGCTGTCAACAAACATGAAAATACTTGGAAAAGCATTGTTCAAGCTGTCATCCCTTGTCAGATTAAAGGACTTCAGGTTTATCAAAGAGAATGAAGAAATTATAAGGTATATGTATTGCATTACAGTAAGAACTAACAATAAAACATTGTAAACATATATATTTGAACAAATATTACATGCAATTTATTCCTTAGGAGCAAATATTACAATAATTGTCCCAGTGGAAAAAAATCTAATGGTGGAACATCTATTCTATCACAGTTGTATTCATTTTCTTTTGTGTATTTCAGATTAAAGGGAGATAATTGGATGTATCCTTCTAATGAAGGGTCCCATATTTTAACTCTTTTAGACATCTGTATTTGAAGTATCTACTAGAGATGTATATCAGAACACCATGGTTTATTGCAACAAGTGTGTGTGTGTTTATTCTCTTTTTTGTGATGTTTACCTACATACAAAATTTACAAACTCAAAAACTGTCCAAGTTTTTTTCTCAAGATGATGCACATGTGTCGTTAGCATCAGTGAAGAGTGTATTCAATGAAAATCGACAGACAGCCGTTTCATTTCAGCAGTTTAAACCACAACATATTGTACAGAATAAAGCATCTACATTTGATTACAGAGGGGCAATGAGGGAGTTGATAGATCTAAAAGTTCCAGCCGATCATCCTAAATTAGTTCAAATGATACGAAACTATTATATTCAACAACCATCGACTGATCCATACAACCTAACATGGCCGGATAAACTGGAATATTCGAATGGACAAACTCCCTTTATAGACAGTAGGCTGAACTACATTGTAAGTAAAACTATATCAGTGAAAATAAAAGCTTAAAAGGGGGTAGATTTTAACTTCAGTGGTTTATGTTTAAATAAACAATAAATGGACATAAGGTTAATGTACAGGAGACAAAGTCTCTACAAAAACATGGTAGAAACTAGCAATGGAACAAGGCTTTTGTTATTCAGTATGAATGCATAGTCGAACAAATACCAAACCAAACAGACCAAAGGGGAAAATTCTAAAGTCAAAAATTTAAAAATACAGCAATTCAGATGCAACACAAATGGATAACATGACAATGACAAATCAATCAAAAATTAACAAAAACACAAATTAAAGCACTAGTAGTGTGAACTCCGTACAAAAAATTGGAGGTATGATTAAGTGCACTGGAAAGGAAAGCATGGTCTGCTGCATGTGTGGCACCAGTCAAGATGACAATGAAAAGTCGGGCTATGTCATAGTTGATGTTTGTAAGATTGACTTCCTCAAAATTGTCCATACGCATTTGCCAAAAAGTAACAATGTAATGATCTGTTTAATCATTGTGATGACAGTAAAACTTTGCACAATGGTTGATCCATTCAATAATACTACAAGAAGACAGCAGAATTGAAAAATAATGTTAAATTTTTGTCTTCATTGTATTCTTCTTCAAGTTGTTTGTAAGAGAGGTAGTATTGAATTGATCGATTATATTTTAATATTTAACTATTTAATGTTGTAAACCTGAGTCATTCATTCCTTTTAACTTTTAGATTTGAAGAAATATTTAGAATTCTCTAATGATACGTGAAGTTTATACTGGTTCCTAGTGGTTGGATAAATTTTCAGAAGCAAGATTTGTTGTATAAAGCCCTGTGGTACCGGTATTTCCCGCCAAATCTATTCGAATACAGTTCTTGTTGTTTATCGTTTATCATTGGAGAGGGCGTATGACATTTACGCCGATTTTATAAATTTCATTTTTTTCATTTGTGCCGATTTCAATTTTTCATTTGCGCCGATTTTATTTTTCATTTGCGCCGATTTTTTTGCCTATGATGCAGGTAAAATATTATTATTATGTACTATGCATTAAAAGAAGATATGTTGGTAAAACCTGAAAATAAACGGTGTTAAAATACCAAAAGTGTATTGATGCCTCATTTGAAATTTACTTCATTTTCAGTATTTTGTTACTTAATTACATTTATTTTTTGGCAAAAGTTGAAAATTCCAAGATAAAAGTTGGAGCTTAAAAGAAATAAGTAACCAAGAAAGACTAATATCATATAATTCTACAATTGATTAAATTATACCTTGAAAATATTGGTTTAATCTGGCTATAAACTCTGTAAAGTATGGTACTTTACCTTACTGCAGATACCAATACCAATGTCTTGTAAAGACAGGGCCACTACATGTTCTGTTGTAACTTATGAATAGATATGTACTCAGTTAAACACTTGCATTTATATTTTATTCCATTTTTATCACCCTTTCAGCTTTATTTGTAATCCGTGTAAGCTTTTTGCGTAAGAAAAATTTTTTAAATTTCATCATTATAGTGTGAACAAATGAAAAAAATTACCTGTATTTGACAAGTAAAAAATCGGCGCAAATGAAAAAAATAATCGGCGCAAATGAAAGAAATAATCGGCGCTAATGAAAGAAAAAATCGGCGCAAATGCAAAACGCCGATTAGAGAAAAAGATTACACCACTTTATACTGATTAATTATTACCATATTTTATCCCCTCTCGATCATGTTGATAGTTTAATAAAAAAAATTTGAAAGCTCAGCAATTAAAATCTTAAGATTTAACTATCTCTATCAGATAAAATATTTTCTCTAATTCTTATGCATTCTCATCAATTTCAAAGCATGGGAGATCAAAGTGTTCTCCAACATGTGGGTTAATTGATCTCGAGATTTCATTGGATATTGAAAAGGTCACAAACTTTTCTTCAAATAGCAAAATATACCTTACATAGATTTATTTTGAGTATAAATCAATGTAAAAAGTATTTACTCAAAGCATACATTGTATATTTATCTTGAATCACATATGATAGATATGGTTTTGTTTATTTCCATGCAATGTAAATTTCATATCCGGTGACGTCAAAGTATTGATTGTAGAGGCCTGCAACGGGATAGAAACTAAAACACATGAAAATGTCAGTAATTTTAGAATTAGAGAAATAAAATCTATCATGTACAAGTCGTTGATTATCATAGTTCTACTGTTTCAAGAGGGTTAAACATAAAAGTTCTTGCAAAAGCTCAAACTTTTAAAGTTTAACCCTTTTGACAGTAGAATTATGATGATCAACAACTTGAAAGGATAGATTCTATATGTAATAAATCAGATCTTGTGGTGTAATCTATATTTCTAACATGACGACCTTCATTAGCATTGTATCCCAACCCAAAAAATAATATATACTTATGGGTAATGTCATAAACAAATGACAGTACTTTCTACAACGTCATAGATAGTTTTACGTCAGTATTTATAACGTCATAGACCAACTAGCGGCACAAAATGGTGTATCATTCATATGTACTATGAGTTATTCTCCTATTCAAAACCTTTTGAGTGTCCTATTAAAATCAAAATAATTAATAGTAGTCATAAACTTAATGTTATTTTTACAACAGGCTGGCACTTTATGGTTAATATTTTACCCCATTTTAGTGACTAAGATCGTATAAAAAAAATCCTAGATCCAACTTTTTGAAAAACTAAGCAAAGGTTGATTTGTTATTTTTCATCAGCTATAGTGAAAAAGTGCTTAAAATTTTGAAGAAAATGACCAAATATGAGCAAAAAATCAAATTAATGTTTTTCCAGGGCCTTAAAAAAAATTCCTTTTGGAGGTATTACTCAGAATCAAAGATATTTTTTGTGTGGCTTAGGACATCCAAATTCATTTATCACACACTGACAAAGTACAAAGTAGTTGAGCACTTTGACTGTTTGTCATGGAAACTTTATTTGTTCAGTCTAATCAATTGTTTTCTATCTTATAGGAGGGTGGATTTTATATAGAATGTGGTGCATTAAATGGAGAGAAAGGATCAAATACATTATTTTTTGAAAAAGTTCGAAAATGGAATGGTCTATTAATAGAAGCTGATCCATCAAATTATGCAGTATTAAAAACAAAGAAGAGAAAAGCTTTCAGTGTAAATGCGTGCTTAAGTCCTAGACCAGTACCTGCTAAGGTAAGAAGGAAATTAAACTGAATTTATCACAGCTGTGTTGGAAAAGTTGATTTGAATTAATTTTAAGCTTATCTATTAACCTAATAAGCCATTTTAGTTCTTATCATCATTTTATGTTCACATAAGTTAATGTTTCTGATATCTTTGGTCATAATTGTTTCATTTATCTTTGTCACTCCTTGTCCAGTTTAAGGTGGTACAGGAGTTTAAAATTGCGCATCATTCTTGCGCATCTGACAAAAATTGAAATTCTCTATAGGAATTATGGCAATAAAAGTTTTTCGATGTCTTATAAGAGTTAGATTTGATAAAATTTGCCACTTTTATTGGGTATCCATGCAGATTATTGTACCTTTTCAGCAAACCCAGTTCTATTAAGGGGAGATAATTTGTATTGAAATAATAGGAAAAAAATTAGTTTTTCCCCATTTATTCAAAAATAAGCTCAGTGACCCCAACATTTTTTTCTTGAAAATCGAAGGCAAGTATATTAGCTAAATATTTACCAAATTTTAACAAATTCTATCTGACGTAACTAAATTAAATCAAAATATTGTTAAAATTCGCTAATTTTCCCTATTATTTCAACCAAACTAGCTGATTTTTACATGACAGATTTCATTCTTATATGTCCGGTGACCCCCAATTTTTATTTTATTTTTTATACGCTCTAACAGAATAGTATAATTCATGAAAATATCTGGAAATTCTGTCTGACAGTTTTTAAACCCCCGTACCACCTTAAACCAAAATTATTTACAATAGTCTGCTGTATCTTTTTCCATTATGGTATGGGCCTGGTTTCAGTGTCTTTGGCATCTGTGAATAACATAACTTAGGTTCTCACTTACTTTGGTTCCACTGGAGGCATCATTATCAAATTTTAGTATGATGCATAAGTTAGGGTTTTATTTTTTGGTTCCTTTGAGCATTGGAATTTCCCTTTCTGTCTGTCTGTCCATGATATATCATGTCAACACCTCCTTTTAAGTGGCTCATTTGTTTTTGGAAAGCTGTTACTCAGTTTTAGTATACCACATGAAGATGTGCATAAGGTTATATTGTTGCTGCCTGAAGAGCATGAGTGAATTACAGCGTTTTTCCATCATGAGTTGAATATTTTCGATAATCAGAATCTATGATTAGTTATTGTTTTTATTATATAGAATATCTTCACTATTATTTAGTGGATAATTTTAAGTTTTATTGCAGGAACTACATTTTAGATGTTAATCCACCGAGACATTTACTTAACAACAACGTTGACAACATCTATTGTGACGTCACTTCCTAGATTGAAATTATGGAAAATAATTTCACAGTTAATTATCACTTTTATTTCACTGAGAATTTTCAATCTTTCACAGCAATCAATATAAAAATTCAACTTAACTATACTTTGTTTAAAAGGGTTCATTGAAATTTTATTAATAATTAAGGATGTTCGCTGGTCAATTTTAAAATAACAAGGATTTCAATTAATCGTGATTTTTTGTTAGAAAATTGACAAAGAAGTAATTTAAGCCAAAAACATCAATAGGTTACCGATGCAATTTTTGAGATTCAAGTGTTTCAAAAAATGGCGGGAAACCGAACTCCTCTGCATTTTTCATAGGTCTAACATCAGCAATGATTATCAAATAATGAATGTGACAAAATAACACCAACTGAATAAAATTTTGTCAGAATGTGCAGAAAGATGTATAAAATGAAATTATGGAAAAAAATTGGGGGTCATCGGACAAAAAATTATTTAGCTTTTAAATGGAAAAAAGAAGAGAAGTCTGAAAATCTGACAGAAATACATAAACATGACCAGCGAACATCCTTAAATACTTCAGTTACTGTAATTTTGTTAATGAAATGTTACATATTTGTGGTCTATAACCTGAAATGTGTATGGAGTATTATAGTTAATGTTTGAAATTGGAGGAGATAAATTTTATCTTTCTGAAATACTTGTCAGCACATTTCTTCCTTAATGGTTCTTTGGAATTTAATGAAATTTTACTTGTAGTATACCAACTAAAGATGAATCAGTTAATTTTATTTACCTCATTTCAGCTAACATTTAACAAGGCCTTCAACAGAGGACGAATAATGCATGACCAGTCTGCAAGAAATTGGGTCAAACAACTACGCATTCCAGCAGATCCAGTGCAAATAGAATGTTTTCCATTATATTCCTTCATGTTAGCCTTAAACAGAACAACGATAGATTTCTTCAGTTTAGATATAGAGGGAGACGAATTAAATGTGTTAAAGACCATTCCATTTGACAAATTGAACATTAAGATGTTAACAGTTGAATATGTTCATGAGACGGGAGGATCTGGTCAACTTCAAAAGTTTATGGAGAGAAAGGGTTATGACACATTGTTAAAAATGCAGCGAGATGATGGGGGAGTTAATGATATCATTTTTAGAAAGAAAGGATTGACTCATTGATTCCATTTTATATCAAAACATTTTATTTGATTGCATTTTACAAAATTAATTTGAAATTTGATGGTACATGTAGTAAATTGAGATAATGTAAGATTTGTTAGCATTCAATAGCTATTTAACAATTACTTCAAACAAATTTATTTTCACAATTTGAGATAACAAAACACAAAAATCATGTAAGGTGAAGCATATTTGTTAATTTCAAGAAAGACATTGAATTGTTCAGACAGATTACAGAGATGAGGGGGGCAGGAGGGGGTCTGATCCCGGAATCCCGACTTTATTTTTTTCTAAATCCCAAAATCCCGAACTACAAAGAAACTTAAAGACTGATGAAATCCCGATTCCCGGTGAATAAATTTCCTGAAATCCCGGGCTTAAATCATAAAAATCCTGAAATCCCAGGCTTAAAAACATCCAATCCCGACATCCTGAAAAAGGTCCTGCCCCCCTCAGAGATGTATCTGTGGATTACATGTTAATGATGTTAAGGATGCATTATTTTTGTTTTTGACACATGGAAAGCATATTTTCACAAGCCTTGAAAGAATATCATTTTAATTGATGGTGTCAAAATGTTTTAATCAGCCAATCAAAATTAATAATAAAAATTCATGTTTTAATCAAATAATTGTCTCTATTTAAAACTTTATATTACATTGTTTATATAAGAAATTTTATCATACCTTTTGATACACTAGTTTGTATTGAAGTAATGTTATTGATCATATTTCATATGATACAAAGGGCTGTATCAAAGTTGTGCTAATTCATTATGTTTAAGCTGTATTTTTTGTATTGAAGTTTTGTAATTTATCATATTTCATATGATACACAGGGTTGTATCAAAGTTGTGCTATTTCTTTATGTTAAAGCTGTATTTTTTATTGATGCTTGTTTATACTGTACTCTTTACAGTCAGTGTATAAGATTGAAAGAAATAATTGAACAAAGATTTATTTAATGATGTTAAAATGGTCTGTATTAATTTAAGTTAACGAGACATTAGTTTTTACTAGTTTAAGTTTCTATTTTTGAATGTAAAATATTCAAGTTGCCAAAGACAGAAGTTTTTAAACAGACCCTTTTGGGTGTACTTACTACTGATAAATACTCTATTTTATGTGATTATGCATACATGTCAGTATTAAACAGTTATTTTATTCTTCCATGGATTCGTGAATTTCAGCAGTTCAGATTATTTATATTATACTTCCATTTTAGCTTATATCTGTTGAATTCTTTGGGTCGATTTCCCCCTCCCCCAATTACAGTAATTAGTTCATCAGGACCAAAATGGTCATGTCATCTATTGCCCTTACTGTATATCTATTGTTCATATTTTCAAATTATCTCTGTACATGTATACATGTAAGATGTAGCAAANAAGTTTTCATATTTTTCATCTGAATTTTTATTATGATAAACGTTTTGGGGGAAAAAATGTGAAACTACTGTTTTTATTATGGGAGATAATTATATCTTATTTATGACCTCCCTTGCTCATTTTTTGAGTTTTTCCATTTTTACCAAGAAATGATATAAAATGATATTTTTTTAATGAGCATACACCAAACAACACAAAAAATTAATTGTTAACTGAAAATAGACTGTAAAACGAAATATTTGGCATTTTCAATTTTTTCTATGCAATTCCTGAAAACTGAATTGCCCTATGTAAATAAACTCACTATTTNTCCAAGAAAATTAGAACCCCATGAACAATAATGCTTTCACAGTATATTATGATCTATTAAATTAAGAGTAGGGAATAATAGCTTCAGTTTTCAGATGCAATTGATATCCTTTAGTTTTATGCATTCAAGAAAGAGCTTGACACAATAATTTGATGGACACATTAAGGAGCTTGGATACAAACTATGGAAAATAAAAATTAGCCCTTATGACTCCTTATGATTCCTTTTTGATCCCTTATGACTCGGAAACAGTAAGAGCTTTGTCAAATTCATTGACATACCACTGAAAGCTTATATCAAGAGGAATCCAAAGAAATCCGATGAAAATAAAAATTTAAGGTAATCTGCAAATTTGCAGTTTTGGCCCTTTTGACCCCTTATAGCTGTGAAACGGTAAGAGCTACGCCAAATATGTTGGTAAACTAATGAAAGCTTATATCAAGAGGAATCCAAAGAAAAAATCTCATTTAAGATTTTGGCCCCGTTTGGCCCTTCATAGCTAGGAAAGGAAAAAAGTTACCAAAAATGTAATAGTAGAGTGCTGTGTTAATTTTTTTTCATAAGGAATCCAATGAAAAAAACTGCATCGAAATTTGACTGAAAATAAAAATTTTTTTTTTTGGATTCGTCCCTTTTGGGCCCTCATTTATCTTGGGAACGGTGTACATGCTACATGAAATCTGTTTTGACATACCACTGATTGGAAATTACCTACCTCAGGAGCACAACGAAAGAAACCCCATCAAAACCCGATTTACAATAAAAATTTTACAGACAAATATGTGAAAACACCCAATTTCACCCCTTTCTGGCCCCTTTTTCTAAAACGGGGGGGG
>MJUU01046950.1:164662-179859 GCA_002080025.1 Modiolus philippinarum | reverse complement strand
CGAGCTACAAGGGGTCAAAGGGGCCAAAATTGCAACTGATTCAAGCTCTTTATTGTGTCCATTTAATTACTGTATCAAGCTCTTTACTGTGTCTTCATTTATTTGAATTGCACTCATGTTCAAATTTCAGTATTCGACATGCTGCGGTCGTATCATGCTGCGCTCGGCGTAGCCCTTTATTCTCTCTTATTTCCATACAAATTATCTCCCCTGAATAGAACAGCAGTTTGCTGAAAAAGTTTGATAAACTAAATGGATGCCCAAAAAGAGTTGCATATTTGATCAAATTTAACTATTATAAGATATCCAAAATCATTTCGCGAACATTCCGTTAGTGAATACCTTTTTTGTCAAATGCGCAAGAATGATGCAGTTTTAAACCCCTGTACTACCTTAACAGAATTATATATATGTTTAGTTTTAAGATACAGCAAAAACTCCACATACAGCCATACTGATTCTCTGGTCATATTCATAACTCAGGTAAGAGAAAGAGATTATATTTTTACTTTTTATTTGTAAAAACTTAAATTTGTTCTTTTGCCAGATATTTTGTCAAGGATGATTTTTATCTTGAAATTTTTTAAAATGTTTTACTTGCACAAGTATTTTTCGGATTGATGTTGGAGTTTTCTTTGAACTTTTTGAAAGATTTAAAGCTTCACAGGGATATTTTTAGTTTGCCTCAACGAAGTTGAGGGGGACTGTTGCAGTACCCCCGGTGTCCGCTTCTACGTCTACGTCCGCAACCGCATTTGGGCATATGTGGATGGTAGGGTCATCAAACTTTGCATGCATGTGCATCTTGGGTTGACTGACAGCCTCCAAGAAAATTGGGTCTTTCTGACCTATATTTTATGCTTGATTGATTTACATTCAAGTTTTCGGATAGGTTCAGATCTCGGTGACTGTAAATATCAACAATGGCCTCTTTATAGAGGAATTGTTATTTGTTTTTTAATGCAAGTTTTTGTTGTACAGTATGTAAAACATGCTTCCAAAATAACTTTATATGCCTGATAATGTCAGTGCTTTATTAATCCTGTGAAATTTTTAATGGACCGAGTTTTACATTTCCCAGCATATGATTATAAAGCAATAAGTCCCAGTACAGGGTGTTTGATTAAATGTATTTAGTTCTTCTCACTATGGTCCAGTGTGCACTATGTATAGACAGGAGAAAGACAACCCTAATTTTAGGATAATATGGTTTGACATTAAAAAAGGAAAAAATGCAATGTTTCTCAAACCTCATCTTAAAGAAATAGTATTTTTTGCCTTCATAATTGTAAGTCATAGTACAAATAAACTTTCAGGATATCTTATTTACATGATCAGCTGACCTATAATTCCAGAGGTCCTGGAACCAAATTTTTGGAAAACCCCAAGGAATTTTAAATATTTTCTAACCTAAGAGTGGGGGGACACCCTGCCTCCCCCTGGATCTGCTACTGCTTGTTCATTTTGGCATGAATACTATCAACAACTTAAATGAAAATGCGGAGTTTTATACAGTCTTTGTTTATACGACATAATAAAGTGACATTGGAAATAAAATTATCTTCAGATTTTAAACATTGGTAGGAAACATTCTCTTAGTTTATATTAAATTATGAAATCTTTATGTTACCTGATACTTTGATGGACACTACAGAGTTGAAGTACTTCAACAACCGTCTCCTCACAACATGAGAAATATTATTTTATATTCAAAATCAATAGAAAAATTCTATTTTATATTATAGACCTTTCATGTACATATTCAATAAATCTTGATAGTTTTAAACACTTGTTTTATCATAAATAAATGTGCAATTCAATTTTATAGTGTTCCTTTTTGTAGAAAATGCAAGTCAAATATTGTAAAATGTGAAAAACTTTTTAGTCTTATTTTATGTGCTTATAAAGTTTTACAGTATTATTGCCTAGATTTGTTGTAGATTTATTTTATTGTATATTTCGAAATAAAAAAAATACATTGTTTTTTTATTATTCACCCTCATTATCTCTTCCTTGCAAGAGTAGTTATTTTGTTGTACACAAGGAGACTCTGAAGCTGGAGTTAGATATGGACTAGTTGTATCACTTCATTGGTAGAGCTCTAAGTACTAGCACATCATGATGCATGATGTTCTATTACATGTTCGACGTATTCTATTGGACCACTTTGAGATCTTGTTGGTCATGATAAAGGTTGCTTAGTAATGGTGTTGTTGTTTTGAAACAAAACAGCGACGTCACACACAAGCAAACACAGAACAGCAGTTTGATACTAAAAATTCACTGCATTTATTTCTGAAAATCATCAGAGAAATAGATTTGATAACTAGAAAGAACTGTTTATCACTGGATATCAACTCTGGTTATGTAATTTCAAATATAATAAACTTGCCAAAGGCATGTTTGTTATACTTTTAAATTACAAAACTCTAGTTGATATCCATGGATATACAGTTCTTTCTCATTATGAAAACCATAATAAGCTCATTATTAGCTTACCTGGCTATGCCAGGGTGAGTTTTTGCCATCACTTGGCGTCCGGCGTCCGTCTGTCCGGCGTACACTTTTCATTCAAAGATCTTCTCCTCTGAAACCACTGGGCCAATTGGAACCAAATTTAGTCACAATAGTCCTTGGGTGGTCCCCTTTAAAAAAGGTATCCGGCAGGTTCGTACAACATCCAAGATGGCCGCCAGTGGGGAACATAGTTTTAACATTGGACCCTATAGGTGAACACATTCAAAGATCTTCTTCTCGGAAACTATTAGTCCAATTATAACCAAACTTAGTCACAATGGTCCTTAGATGGTCCCTTCCAAAAAAGGTATCCGACAGGTCAGTACCTAATCCAAGATGGCGGCCAGCGGAGAACATAGTTTTAACGTTGGACCCTATGGAAAAGACTTTCAAAGATCTTCTTCTCAGAAACTACCAGTCCAATTATAACCAAACTTAGTCACAATGGTCCTTAGATGGTCCCTTCCAAAAAAGGTATCCGACAGGTCTGTACCTAATCCAAGATGGCCGCCAGCGGGGAACATAGTTTTAACATTGGACCCTATGGGAAAGACGTTCAAAGATCTTCTTCTCCAAAACTACCTGTCCAATTATAACCAAACTTAGTCACAATAGTACAATGGTCCTTAGATGGTCCCTTCCAAAAAAGGTATCCGGCAGGTCTGTAATCCAAGATGGCTGCCAGCGGGGAACATAGTTTTAACATTGGACCCTATGGGAAAGACATTCAAAGATCTTCTTCTCAGAAGCTACCCATCCAATTATAACCAAACTTTGTTACAATGGTCCTTAGATGGTCCCTTCAAAAAAAGGTATCCGACAGGTCTGTACCTCATCCAAGATGGCCGCCAGCGGGAACATAGTTTTAACATTAGACCCTATGGAATATACATTCAAAGATCTTCTTCGCAGAAACTACTAAGTCCAATTAGAACCAAACTTAGCCACAATGGTCCTTAGGTGGTCCCATCCAAAAAATGTATCTGGTAGGTCCGTACATCTGGAACATAGTTTTTACATTGGCCCTTTTAAAGTGGTCTGTATGTTTTAATTTCAGCACTATGTATTTCTTTAATTATAAGGGGAACCCCTGCCCAAATTTTTTTTGAGTGTTCTGTTATGGGTTGTAATGGATGGTGGATCTTTCGGTTGCAATGGAAACCAAACAAGAATACTGTAATTTTAGAAGAAAAAAAGTATTCTGCTAAATTTTATGTTTCGTTTTTCCTATTGGAAATGCCTTTTATATATGTCAGCCATTGTCCAGGTGAGCAATACAGGCTCTTGAGAGCCTCTTGTTATACCTTTCCAATATTTTTATACAACTGCAAAACATTTGTGGTCGTATAATAGTATGGCGCTGTTGTTGTCGTCGTATGGCGTCGTTGTAGCCTGTAGACACTTTAGTTTTTTGGACAATAACTTAAGTTTAAATTCATCAGTGCTTATGAAAGCTTTTAACACAGTGTTTCTTCGCGCAAAAAGAAGGCTGGGTGTAGTTTTCAATATTTTGGCCCCTCCCGTTTTTAAAAAAAAGGGGCCAAAAAGGGCAAAATTGTGTGTTTTCACATATTTGGCTGCAGAATATTTATTATTTATCAGATTTTGATGGGGTTTCTTTCAGTGTGATCCTGAGGAAATTTCCTATCTGGTATTTCCAACAGATTTGAAGTGGCATGTACCGTTCATGAGATAAATAGGGCCCAAAAGGGGCGAATTTCAACATTTTTTTTTTTTATTTTTAGTCCGATTTTTGTGCATGCAGTTTTTTGCAATGGATTCTTAATGAAAAATAAATATAGTGCAGCACCATCAGATATTTGATAACTTGTTTCCTTTCTAAGCTATGAGGGGCCAAAATTGCAAACATCAAGATTACCTAAACTTTTTATTTTTCATCCGATTTTGATGGGATTTTTTCTTTATGTTCCTCTTATTGTAAGCTTTCATTAGTATGTCAACAGATTTGGCGTAGCTCTTGCCATTTCCAAACCATAAGGGGTCAAAGGGGCCGAAACTGCAATTTTTGTAAATATGTAAAATAGCAATTTCAGCCCCTTTGACCCCTAATAAAGTTTGGAAATGGTAAGAGATATGCTAAATCCATTGACGTAAGAGATATGCCAAATCCATTGATGTAACCTACTATAAGCTTACAACAAGAGGAATCAAAAGAAAAATATCCTATTAGAAGTCGATATATACAGACATTTTTGAAAATATGTAAAGTCGTTATTTTAAATCAGATTTCGATGGGGATTTTCTTCTTTGGATTCATCTTGATATATGTTGTCAGTAGTAAGTCAACAATTTTGCTGAAATCTTAGTTTTGGAGCTCTCAGGGATCAAAAGGGCTAATTTTAATGTTCCTTCATTTGTGTCCAGCTAATTACTGTGTCAAGCTCCTTATTGTGTCCATTAAGTTACTGTGTACTTATTCACTTTTAAATTACACCTATTCAAATTTCAGTGGTAGACATGCTGTGGTCGTTTCATGCTGTGCTCGGCGTGGCCCTTTATTATACCCCCACTTGAAAAGTGGGGGTATATAGTGATAGGGGTGTCCGTCCGTCTGTTACATCTCATGTTACCAATCTCTAATCCCTTACTCCTCCTGAACCAGTGAAAAGATTTTCACGGACAGACACCCCATCACTATATACCCCCACTTTTCAAGCGAGGGTATAAGAAAGGTTTAGCCCTTTATTATACCCCCTGCTTGAAAAGTTTTGGGTATATAATGATGGGGGTGCCCTTCTTTCCGTCTGCCCATCCGTCCGTCTGTCCTTCAGTCGGTCTTTCCGTCCGTCCATTACACCTGAGGGTACCCATCTCTTATCCGCTACTCCTCCTGAACATTTTCATGAAACTTTAACTGTCCTTATGACATAATGTAGATGTGCACCTCCTGTTTCAGAATTTGATTTGATTGATTTTTAGGGTTTCCCATAGCAAAACATGGACTTAATGCCATTACATTACAAGTTGGTACCCATCTCTTCTCTGCTACTCCTCCTGAACCACCGAATAGATTTTCATGAAACTTTAAAACAGTCTTTATGACATAATGGAGATGTACACCTCCTATTTCAGAATTTGATTTGATTGATTTTTGGGGTTTTCTATAGCAAAACACGGACTTGGCCATTACCTTACAAGTGGGTACCCATCTCTTATCCGCTACTCCTCCTGAATCACTGAATAGATTTTCATGAAACTTTAACACAGTCTTCATGACATAATGTAGATGTGCACTCCTATTTAAGAATTTGATTTGGTTGATTTTTGGGGTTTCCCATAGCAAAACATGTACTTAGCCATTACATTACAAAAGGGTACCCGTCTCCTATCCGCCACTCCTCTTGAACCACTGAATAGATTTTCATGAAACTTTAACACAGTCTTTATGACATAATGTAGATGTGGACCATCTATTTAAGAATTTTATTTGATTGATTTTAACCGGGTTTTCCCATTGGGAAATCTGGTAATTGAAATGCTGATGTAAGGCGGTTGGACGGACGGTCGGGCAGACGGCTGCCAGATCTTGTAAGCCCAACTCCTCTGTAACCGCTCAACAGAATTTCATGAAACTTTGTATGTAGCAAGGACATGATATGTAGATGTGCATATTGTCGGGAATTTTCATCTTACAATATTTCCAAGAGTTATGCCCCTTTGAACTTAGAAATTTATAGGTGTTTTGCCATATGCTTGTAAGCGCAACTCCTCTGTAACCATTCAACAGAATTTCATGAAACTTTATATATAGCAAGGACATCATATGTAGATGTGCAAATTGTCAGGGATTTTTCACTGTACAATTTTTCCAGGAGTTATTCCCCTTTGAACTTAGAAATTTATTGGTGTTTTGCCCATATGCTTGTAAGCGCAACTCCTCTGTAACCGTTCAACAGAATTTCATGAAACTTTATACGTAGCAAGGACATGATATGTAGATGACTTATAAACCAGATGTGATAGGACCTTCATATTTGTTATGTGTATTGATCATGTGAAGTTGAACACCATTATGCAAATTTCACTAAGGTCAGGTCAAAGGTCAAGATCACAGATCAAAAGGTCAAAATCTAGATTTTGCTACAGCTCCTTAATTACAATTGCTAGAGGCTTGATATTATATATGTGAATAGATCTAATAAAGCTTAATACAAATCCACCAAGAAAATCGGGTCTGTAAAAGGTCAAGGTCACTGAGTGCAAATATAAAAACTTTAACAAAAACTTTAAAATTGCATATATCTTTTCAACCAGATGTGATAGGACCTTCATATTTGGCCTGTATATTGGTCATATGAAGCCTAACAGCATTATGAAAATTTCACCAAGGTCAGGTCAAAGATGAAGGTCACAGAGGTCAAAAGGTCAAAATATAGATTTTGCTATAGCTCGTTAATTACAATTACTAGAGGCTTGATATTCCTTATGTGAATAGATCTAATGAAGCTTAGTATAAATCTAAAAAACAAATCCAGTCAGGTCAAAGGTCAAGTTGACTGAGTGCAAATTCGAAAACTTTAACATTGCCTATATCTTTCCAATAAGATATGATAGGACCTTCATATTTGACCTGTATATTGGTTATATGAAGCTGAACAGCATTATGCAAATTTAACTGAGGTCAGGTCAAGGTCACAAGGTCAAGGTCACAGAGGTCAAAGGGTAAAAATCTAGATTTTGGTGTAGTTCATTAATTAGAATTGCTAGAGGCTTCATGTTCTATATGTGAATAGATCTAATGGAGCTTAGTACAATTCCACCAAAAAAAAATGGTCAGGTCGAAGTTCAAGGTCACTTAGTGAAAATTTAACATTGCCTATATCTTTTCAACCAGATGTGATAGGACCTTCATATTTGGCCTGTATCATATAAAGCTCAGGTCAAAAGTCAATGTCACAGAGGTCAAAAGGTCAAAATCTTGATTTTGCCGTTTGCTTGTTAATTACAATTGCAAAAGGCTTGATATTCTATAATGGAGTGTAGTACAAATGTCTTCTTAACCTTAATTTCTAGTGATTGCAATTTCAGCATTAATTTTGTATTGTAGACATGGTTGCTACCAGGGGCATAGTGTTTCACAAACACAGCTTGTTCATTGTACAATTTTTCCAGGAGTTATGTCCGTTTGAACTTAGAAATTTATAGGTGTTTTGACAATACGCTTGTAAGCGCAATTCCTCTGTAACCGTTCAATAGAATTTCATGAAACTTTTATGTAGCAAGGACATCATATGTAGATGTGCATATTGTCAGACATTTTTCATCGTACAATTTTTCCCAGAGTTATGTCCCTTTGAACTTTATAGGTGTTTTGACCATATGCTTGTAAGCGCACATCCTCTGTATTCGTTCAACGAAATTTTTAGTTCGCCTAAACGAAGTTGAGGAGGACTATTGGAGTACCCCCGGTGTCCGCGTCTGCATTTAGGTATATATCTTGGTAACTATGAAGGGTAGGATCATCAAATTTGTATACAGATGCATCTTGGTCTATCTCACAGCCTCCAAGAAAATTTGGTCTCTTTGACCTATATTTTCCGCTTGAACAACTTACATTCAAGTTTACGGACGAGTTCAGATCTCAGTCGCTATACATGGTAGGATCATGTAACCTTGCATATGCATGCATCTCTGATGGTAGGTCAGCATCCAGGCAAAATTAGGTCACTTTGACCTATATTTTCCACTTGAACAACTTACATTCAAGTTTACGTCTGAGTTCAGATCTCAGTCACTATACATGTTAGGTTCACGTAACCTTGCATTTGCATGCATCTCTAATGGTAGGTCAGCATCCATGCAAAATTACGTCACTTTGACATATATTTTCCGCTTGAACGACTTACATTCAAGTTTACGTCCGAGTTCAGATCTCAGTCACTATACATGGTAGGATCATGTAACCTTGCATATGCATGTATCTCTGATGGTAGGTCAACATCCAGGCAAAATTAGGTCACTTTGACATATATTTTATGATTGATTGATTTACATTCAAGTTTTTGGACGAGTTCAGATTTCAGTCACTATACATGGTAGGATCATGTAACCTTGCATATGCATGCATCTCTGATGTTAGGTCAGCATCAAGGCAGAATTAGGTCACTTTGACATATATTTAATGCTTGATTGATTAACATTCAAGTTTTTGGATGAGTTCAGATCTCAGTCACTATACATGGTAGGTTCTTGTAACTTTGCATATGCATGCAACTCTGGTGGTAGGTCAGCATCCAGGCAAAATTAGGTCACTTTGACCTACATTTTACGCTTGATTGATTTACATTCAAGTTTTTGGATGAGTTCAGATCTCAGTCACTATACATGGTAGGATCATTGTAACCTTACATATGCATACATCTCGGATGGTAGATCAGCATCCAGGCAAAATTGGGTTACTCTGACAATGTGCCATAACGAGGCGAACTCTGTAATTGTTGATTACCTATGTTTTAAAACTTTGTATGTAGCAAGGACATCATATGCTGATGTGCATATTGTTGGAGATTTTTTATCATGCAATTTTTCCAGGAGTAATGCCTTTGAATTTAGAAATTTATAGGTGTTTTGACCATACGCTTGTAAGCGCAATTTTTCTGTAACCGTTCATTAGAATTTCATGAATCTTTGTATGAAGCAAGGACATCATATGTAGATGTGCATATTGTCAGGGATAGTTCACTGTACAATTTTTCCAGGAATTATGCCCCTTTGAACTTAGAAATCTATAGGTGTTTTGACCATATGCCTTTTGTTTGACTTTTAAGTAAAGTATAACTTTTCAGTGATTTTTAAGAGTGATGGCATACACTGCACATAATGAGAGGAGGTATGAGTTAAACAGCTTTTCACACTATGCAAACAAAAGCAATTTTGTGGTTCCCCTTGACACCAACTATTTCCGTCTGCTTCGCATCTGGAAATAGTTATGTCTCAGGGGACTACAAACTTTCTATTGTTCTCATAGACAGTAAACTACTGAATACTATAACTGGGATTTTTTATCACTTTTGGTCCATTGTCCAGTGTTAATTTTTCATTCAGAGATAATCTCTGTAACTACTGGGAAAGTAAGAAAAAAACAAGCACAAAATTTGGTCGCAATAGTCTGAGTGGTCACCTGCTAAAGAGATTTTTTTTCAGAATGCACAATAAGATGGCTACCAGAAGGAAATATAATTTGACATTAGCACTTAGGGAAATGAATTTAATGATCTTCTGCTCTGAAACTACATGCAATAGGCTAATTAGAACTTAACTTGGTCATAATAGTCTTAGATGATCCTTGGCTTAAGAATGTTACTAATTGATCCAACATGGCCACCAGTATGGAACATAATTTGACATTAGCACATATGGGTATACACATTCTGAATTCTTCTCTTAGTTAGAACCAAAGTTTGGCACAGTATTCTTTGGACTGTGCCTTGTAAAAAGTTGTTTTATAGGTTTACACTGTACCCAAGATTGTCAGCTGCGTTGAACATGCTTTAACATTGGACCCTGTTGGAACACGTTCAAAGATCTCTGATGATGATATTGAACCATTTAGAACTTAACCACACTACATTGGTTGTCCTTTTTGAAAAAGATGCTAGCTATCCAGCCTTACATTTTTTTTCAAATATGGCCATTAGAGGGGAACATGATATAATACGGAACGTTTTAGATCGGCCTCTGAAACTACTACACAGCGTACCAGCAAATAATGCGGGGGAGAATATATGCTTAGGGGAGGAGTTTTTGACAATTTTTGCCTGCTTGACTGAATAAAAGGTAAGTTTGCACATTATTCAAACACAGAAATGTAAAAATGCTATATACCACAGAACACAGCAATAAATAGGCTACGCGATGGTCAACAGCTTACTTGAACATTTCAGGACTGAAAACAGCTTTTCTCAGTTTAAAAGCTTACTTCAGTCCTGGAATGGATCAGAGTGCAAATGCAGTGCATGTAATAGTGCTTAGCTTTATTTTTATTTTAATTTTGAAGCTATATTAGTTTGTTTTATTTTGCTAGTATGCTTTAAATGTCATTACTTTTTCATTTCATCTTTCGTGTCTTAAATTGTTTGGTTTTGTTTTTGTGTTATGTATATGTTATTTAATATTCGGTGAAAAGCTCAACAGAGCTTATGTTATTAATGATTCAACTATGCCGAATTTAAATAAAGTTTTCTATGTTCTATGTTCTATGAACAGAATAAAGATTCATACACTATAGTTATAATATGGTTAAATACTTGAATTTATTAGACCTAATTAAGCATTTGATAATATCAGATATTTATGGATTAAGGACGAAGGGATGAGATGAATATATATAATAAGTCAAAGGTATGAACTATGTTGGGATTAGATGGAAAGCGACTTGTCCTTATTTGTAGTGGTTCCCCCGAAATTTCATCCTTTAAAATTATATCCAGTTTTATAATTTAGTAATTTTATGTCTTTTTATATGTTAAAATAAATTTTCATTCATAAAATAATTGCTGGAGAAGAGCATAATATCTCAGAATTGTTTAAAAAATTTCAAATAGGAAAACATGAAAAAAATAAAAAGGGAGACAACCACACGTGTTTTTGCAAATATAAACAAATCAACTTTGTACTCGTAAAAAATCACAAAAATTAGGAGTAAAAAAGATCTGACAGTATGCAAAATTCCATTGCAAGGGCAGTTCATTGTCAATAATCATACAGGTGAAGCCTGATTGACCAGGTTAATTAGTTCATTCAAGTAAACATTGCCATAAAAGTGTTTATTTAACGGGAAGGCTAATCCGTTAATTGGGTCTAATTAACGCTTCAATGTGGACAATTGTGTTTTAATTAAGCACTCAATAGTCATTATATGTGGGTTTTATAAATTTTTAAAGGGAATGGGGGTCATTGTGGGTCAAAACTTTCGAATGGGGGTGATTTCTTTGACCCGCGCGGGTGATAGGTTGGGGCGGGTCATAATCAAAATTTTAGCTGTCTTGAGGGTGTTACCCGCTGAATGCGGGGGGGGGGGGTTGACAGGTATGATTTACGATTGTGCAAAATAGTTATCTGATATTGTATATTATATATCTTGATATCTTGCCTGGCTATTGCCATGGTAAGCTTTGATATCAGTGGTCTGCTATCTGTGTCCTTCATCTTTTGTCTGAAGAGACATTAATTGTCAAAATGCACATATGCAGAAACTACATTCACAGTAAATTGGCATTAAGTTATTTGTCTGTCATTTGCCCATCTTTACTAGCCGAGGGTTACAATCTGCTCCTCTCCTCTTCACCCTTGGCAGATCAAGCCACATTTTTGGAGACAAAAGTTTAAAATTATCTCCCTTTGAAGTAAGATTTTCAGTATGTTTATTGTAAAAATTAAAGAAGAAGAGAGGAGCAGTTGTTACCCTTGGCTGGCAAAGATGGTCATTTGCCATAATCTTTTAATTCAGCATTCTTTGCCTCTTAATTGGATAGGTAAGTTAGAAACGAACCTGGTCATAATAGTATTTGTTTGGTCTCCTTGAAAATTATATCCAGCAATAAGTCGGCATTACATCCAAGTTTGCCACCAGTGCAGTGGGGATTAAAGTTTAAAGTGGTGAAAATTTAAAAGATCTCTGAAAATGAAAGGCCAATTAGAATCTAATTTAGGCGTAATGGTCAACATTAAGATGGTCCCATTTAGCAAACCTGCATCCATCCAAGATGGCTGCCACTATGGAGCATAGATTAACACTGGACCTTCTGGGAAACCCTATTCAAAGAATTTCCCCTCTGAAACTACCGGGAGTACTTGACCAATTTGTACAAAACTTTGTCATAAAAGTCCTTGGTTGTCTCCCTTTAAAAGCTGTATCCAGCAAGTCCGCCAACAATATTAACATGCTATCTCATGTGAAACCATTCAGAGATCCTCTTATCCTGAAACTACTTGTGCCAGCTTAATTAGAGCCAAATTAGTCACAACAATCTTCAGATTATGTTTAAAATGTATCAATTAATGCATCTTGCAAGTGTGCATGACTTGTCATCCAAGGTTTCTGCCATTGTGAATATAGTTGAACATTAGACTCAATTGAAAAAAAAAAAAACACGTGGAAAAAATTCCAAGATTTTCTCTTCTAATACCAAGCCAATTCAAACCACATTGGTCACAGTGGTCCATTGAGGGTCCTTTTCTAAAAACAGCGTCAAAAAAATCGGCTTCCATTTATGATTGTCAGTTTAATAGGGAACTCAGTTTCACTGAAAATTGGACCCTTAAGGAAAAAAAAACATTGCAAAATCTCCTTTGAACTACTAGTTTATTGGAATCAAATTGATATTTAAGCCTTTCTTTGCCTTAAACAAAAATGTTATGTTATTATTGAGCATAGTTTAACACTGGAGATCAAACTACAGTGCCGAACATTTGCCCTGTGGAAAACAATATTAAATTGTCTTCTTCTCTAAAACTTCTTGTCCAGTGGAAAATAAACTTGCTTACGATATTCATTGATATTCATTGATTGGTCCTGTCCAACAAATCTGCGTGTCATCCAAGATTGCTGACAGTGGGAAAATACGTTAACAAAGTCCGCATGCCATCAAAGATGCCACATTTAATCATCAACTGATTCTTTGATTGTCTTCTTTGAAAGACATCTGTCAAGCAAGATAGCCGCCTGTAGGAAACACAGTTGAATAGGGCTTTCGGAAATGCATTCCTTTTCTCTGAAACCACTTTGCAAATTTTAACCATATTTGATCACAACAGTCCTAAGGGCGTCTTATTTAAATGTTTTTGGCAAGTCAGCATCCTATCAAAAAGATTGAAGAAAGCACGAAACACCACGAGGAAATGAATGCAAAGAATGGTTTACCTATTTTTGAAATTGTCGATTTCCTATATTCAACATTGTGCCTTATGGGAAACCATTCAGATGTCCTTTTAATCTGAAACAATAGTTTAACATTGGCCACAAGGGAAAATATTTAAAGAACTCCTCTGGGACAACCAGAATCATACTTAATAAAGATCGTTTTAATGAGGGGGTCCGAAAACAGTATCATCCCCGAATCCCTATTTTATTTTTAACTGATCCCGGAACCCCAAACTACAATGGAACTTAAAAACTGGTGAAATCCCGATTCCCGGTGCGTTTATTTCCCGAAATCCTGGGCTTAAATTATAAAAATCCCGAATTCCGATGTTAAAAACTTCCAATCCCGGCATCCCGAAAAAGGTCCGGTCCCCTCTTTTAATACCTTTGCTAACTCGTACCTTACCAACTCGTACACAATTTCTACCATCTCGTACCCTTTTCGTAGTTTATGAAATTATATGTTTTAATTCTAGAATTCACTTTTTTTGTCTTTGAATTGAAAATGTAATTTAATTATTTTGCAGATAAAAGGTATCTTGAAGTAAAAATAAAAAAAAATATGCTATAATTTCAATCACAAATTTGTTTTGACTTCGATTTGTTTGATTAACAAAAGGATCATAATTAGGATCAGTAATTATCATGAATCATATATGGTTAAAACCTTAAAAATATTTCGGGTGTGTATAAATTCAGCGACAGTATCATTTCAGCGACTATCGTTCCAGCGACATTTTTTTTAGTAATTCCACATCATTTCAGTGACGTCTTTTCTGCGTATATGTAAATTCAGCGACATCCAATTGTTTAAAAATGCCAGAAATTGATTAAAAATCCAGAAAAGCTGGGACGTAACTTACATTCTTTACGTAATATAAACTGGGTTCCTGTTGTGTTACGCTGGCCGTCACCCGTTCCTAACGAGCGTAGCATTGTGGAACGGAGGACCAGTTTATACGTTATAGGCGATATCGACAAGATATACAACTGCTTGCATCCGTTAAATTAGCTTTGAGACCTAATGACTTGAAAATTTTGCACACACACTGGCCTTTCACTGATACTGCCGATGTCTACTGAAATTTATGATGATTCTTGACCAAACCCTTCGGGAAGTGTTGAGTTTGATTTTTCTTCCGTAGTGCTACAGTGTTAGTAGTGAATCGGGTCACTTTGGGTCCATAAGACCAATGGTAAACTTCCTCCCAAACTTCCATCCGAAATTATCGATCGCCTTGATTGGTCAATTATCAGTTTTTGAAAGCTGTTTCTGTTTGTTTAACTGAACCCGTTTACTTTTATAGTGATATGGTTGTTTTGACATGTCCCTTATATATATTTGTAGTTGGATTTACGTTTTAAGCCCGACCTCTTCCCAGATATCCCTTTCATTATGTATAATGTCTTCAGCCCCGTTTTCCTGCGTCTTTAACGTAGAGCACCGCAAAGGTAATGTAGTGGTGTGAGAGTGGTGGGACGCTGGAAGATATTCAGTCATATATTAAACTTATAATCCCTAATGTAACCCTTCATGACCTTAACTAACCCACCTAATTATACCTAAAACCCAACTCTAACCCTCTATGTTTGGGTAACTAATTATTTTCATTTTTGTGTTGTAAAAATTACTTCGGAAGGTCTTTAAATGTATTTCCTAAGCCTGGACGTGCTTTTCTATTATTTGAGTTGTCTCTCTTGTCTGTGCTATACCATTAATCCCAAACCATTGTGTTGTTTTCTATCGATTTATTTCCCTGTTCTGTTCTGCCTTGTTTTGTTCTGGCCTGTTTCCCAA
>MJUU01046950.1:123299-136285 GCA_002080025.1 Modiolus philippinarum | reverse complement strand
GGCTTGTTCCCATTTCGCCTTAGCTGTGAAATTTTATATAAAAAAATATTCCCATTTCGCCTTAGTGCATATTTGTGTCAGCTAAGGCAAAATGGGAACTTATGTAAACATCTAATCAAGAAAAACTGGTGTTTATACAACAATATAAAACATTAAAGATTTAAGTTGTTTAATTAAAATTGAAAATGTAAATTTTATGTGTAATGGCTTGTTCTCTTTTAAGTTGTGTATTCTTCAGTTCAAATGGGCACAAAGTAACTCAAATTACAATATCTATGCTTTATTGACATAACTTTATATGATATGTAACATAACAAAATTCCAACAGAAGCATACATTATTATTCATTCATAATCATAATTTTATACATATAAAGAGGCATACAAAATATTTTATAAACAAAACAATGAAATATGCAAGCACAATAGTTTTTAATATGAGCACATGTATTTCTTTTACAAGCACATTTATTAGCACAATAATAGTTCTTTATGAAGAATAATAAAAGTTCTTTAATAAGCTTATTTATTAGCACAATAATAGTTCTTTAATCAGCACAATAGTAGTAAATAATGAATAACGAGGATAAGCACAAAGTTCAGTTCACTATTTCTTCTATTTGTCACTATTTGCTTCAGGATATATGATGCTGCCGTCACCATACTGTACAAAGTTCTTCTCTCCTGTGGTTCTTCTATGTCACGGTACTTCTTCTCTGGTAATCTTTTTTTCCCACCTGCTGCATACTGTACCATCTTGACCTCGTTTGCTGCCTGCTCCTTCTGGAATATCTCGATGATCTTGTAGATATTAGGGTGTGGTCTCTTTACTCTCTTCTTCGGTTTGTTGTGCCAGCCTTCTAGGTTGTTGTTGGTTCTGGGTCCATCAGTCTGGTGGTGGTTCCAAGTTGGTAGTGGGAATCGTCCTTCTATCCATGTCTCTGTAACGTAGTCGTTGAATTTGGTACAGTCATCTCGTTTGGATGATCTCTCGAGTGTGTGTAGCCAGTAGTCTTTAACCTTGTGGAGTGGTAATAGAGGTAGAGCTGCAGCACGACGAACTAGTAGGTTAACATCGAGTATGTCTTTGTAGTCTCTAGATCTATATTCCACACTCTTCATTATTCTAATGATATTTTAAAATTTTGAAATGGAATAATATGAAATGCTTTATTATCAATTTTAAGAATATTTACAATTGATTTTAAATTATAGTAAATTTTCTTGTTTAAAAACAAAAATCATTTAAAAAACTACACTTTTTTTAAAATTGACTATAATTTTGTTATAATTTTAATTTAAATCATATTTGGGGAATAAATATGCTTTCAAAATAAAAATATTTTAGATTTGATGCACGAAATATGCAAATAAATGTAACAAAATCTTTGAAAATATACAAAAAGTTAAAGGAAAAATACATGTATTCTTAATGATGTTTATTCAGTTATCAAAACATGCCATAATTAATAATTATGTTTTTACAATTCACAAATTGTAAATTCCCATTTCGCCTTAGTACTTTTTTACCTTTTTTACCTGAAATTCACAGCTAAGGCGAAATGGGAACACACCCAACTGAATTGGGCTAGCTCTTTCCTTTTCTGAGCTACAAGGGGACAAAGGGGTTTCAAAACATGTGAATTCTTTATTTTTCATCGGATTTAGATGGGATTTTTTTCTTTGGATTCCTCTTGATATATGTCAACGGATGTGGCTTAGCTTTTACTGTTTCCAAGCTACAAAAGGTCAAAGGTGCCAAAATTGCAATTTTTCGAAATAAATGAAATCTTTATTTTTCATAAGATTTCATTGGATTTCTTTGATTGTTTTGGAGTTCTCTTTCTGTAAGCTTTTGGTAGTATGTCAAAAGATTTAGTGTAGCTCTAGCTGTTTCTTAGCTATAAGGGTCAAATGGGCTGAAATTGCAATTTTCAAAATATGTAAAATCTTTTTTATTGGATTTTATTGGGGTTCATTTCTTTGGATTCCTCTTATCATCAGTGAGCCTATCATCCTATAGTTAAAGTAGTATGTGGACCAATTTGACATACCATTTTATATTTCCGATATATATAAGGAATTATAAGGCCTCATCAAATTAATTAATAGATTCTCATCCCCACCCGCAGCCCGCCCCATTTTTTTCTAAGCTTATTTTTAGGAGGATTTACGGTACGTAAATCCTTCTTATGCTGTTGCTTTCTTTAGAAAAATCCTGGGTATGAATACGCACTTCGAGATAAAAAATCAACCTTTTGCGGCCAAATTCATTGCCAATTTCTTCTTTAACATTATTGTAAACTGCATAAAAAAATACAACATATAAATGTAAGGTTTAAGCATAATTAAAATAGAATTGTCGAGGGAATATTTTTGCAGTTGACAGAGTGTCACGTGACAAGTTGATTATAAATAACTTCACATGTTACCGTAGTTGTAGAAATAATAATCAATTACCTGTGACCTGAATATTTGTAATGATTCTGAATTTAAAAAATGAAACAGAACGTTAACTCAAATAATTCAGTACCTGATTAAAAAATTATATAAATAATAATAATAATAATAAATCGAGGATTTAGAATTCTTTCATTTTTAGTAAACGTAGTTTGCACGAAGTGCTAATTTGATTAAGAATTGATCCAAAATGATAACTTGTAAAACTCTTGTATCGATACTGAAAAAAATATTAAATTGGCAAAATATATTTTTGTTTTAAGTTCCCTCTTAGAGACAAAGGATGGACAATTATTCATGTTTTCATTGGCAGATTAAGAGAAGAGTGCGGGGTTGGATACCTTTCCTTTTTAGCTCACCTGGCTATGCCAGGGTGAGCTTTTGCAATCACTTTGCATCCGTCGTCCGTCCGTCCGTAAACTTTTCATTCAAAGATCTTCTCCTTTGAAACCACTGGGCCAATTGAAACTAAAATTGGCCACAATAGTCCTTGGGTGGCCCCTTTAAAAATTGTGTCGCTCAGGTCTGTACGTCATCCAAGATGGCCGCCAGCTGGGACCAAAATTTAACATTGGACCCTATGGAAAAAAACGTTTCAAATTCTTTTTCTCTGAAACTACTGGGCCAATTAGAAGCAAACTTGGCCACAATAGTCCTTTGGTGGTCCCTTACAAAAAAGGTGTTTTTTTAGGTCCGCCCGATTTCCAAGATGGCCACCAGCGGGAAACATAGTTCTAACATTGGACCCTATGAGAAAACACATTCAAAGATCTTCTCCTCTGTAACTACTAGGCAAATTGGAACCAAACTTGACCACAATAGTCCTTGGGTGATCCCTTACAAAAAAAGTGTTTTTAAGGTCTGCGCGAATTCCTAGATGGCCGCCAGCGGGAAACATAGTTTTAACATTGGAGCCTATGGGAAAACACTTTCAAAGATCTTCTTCTCTGAAACTACTGAGCCAATTGGAACCAAACATGGTCACAATAGTCCTTGGGTGGTTCCTTACAAAAAAGGTGTTTTTTAGGTCCGCACAATTTCCAAGATGCCTGCCAGCGGGGAACATAGTTTTAACATTGGACCCTATGGGAAAACATTTTCAAAGATCTTCTTCTCTAAAACTGCTGAGCAAATTGGTACCAAACTTGGCCACAGTAGTCTTTGGGTTGTCCCTTACAAAAAAAGTGTTTTTCAGGATTGCACTACAATCAACATGGCCTTTAGAGGGGGGCACAGTTTTAACATTGAACTCAATGGAAAACACATTCAAAGATCTTCTTTTCTGAAACTAGTGGGCCAATTGGAACCAAACATGGCCACAATAGTCGTTAGGTGGACCTTTGCAAGAAAGGTGTTTTTCAGGTCAGTGCTATATTCAAGATGGTCGCCAGCGGGAAACATAGTTTTAACACTGGACCCTATGGTAAACGTTTTCAAAGATCTTCTTCTCTGAAACTACTGAGCCAATTGATACCAAACTTGGCCACAATAGTCTTCGGGTGGTTCCTTACAAAAAAGGCATTTTTCAGGAATGCTCTACATTCAACATGGCTGCCAGCGGGGGATATAGTTTAACATTGGACCCTATGGGAAAACACATTCAAAGATCTTCTCCTCTGAATGTACTGGGCCAATTGGAACCAAACTTGGCCACAATAGTCTTTAGGTGGTCCTTTGCAAAAAATGTGTTTTTCAGGTCAGCGCGATATTCAAGATGGCTGCCAGGGGGAAACATAGTTTTAACATTGGACCCTATAGGAAAACACTTTCAAAGATCTTCTTCTCTGCAACTACTGAGCCAACTGGAACCATACTTGGCCACAATAGTCCTTAGGTGGTCCCTTGCAAAAAAGGTGTTTTTCAGGATCGCACTATATCCAACATGGCCGCNAGTGGGGAACATAGTTTTAACATTGGACCCTATGGGAACACACATTTAAAGATCTTCTCCTCTGAATGTACTGAGCCAATTGGAACAAAACTTGGCTGCAATAGTCATTGAGTGGTCCCTTGCAAAAAGGTGTTTTTCAGGTCAGCGCGATATCCAACATGGCAGCCAGCGGGAACTTAGTGTTTCCCATGGGGTCCAATGTTAAACTAACAGAGGTCTTCTCCCCTTTAACTAATTAGGGATATTGGATTTATAGTTTAATTATATATACGGGCTCTTTAACATAAAATGTCTATTTTAATCAAGGGCCAGGTGAGCGATACAGGCTCTTGAGAGCCTCTTGTTATTATTTTAGAATTTCGTGCAGAATTTGACTGGAACCTAATTGAACACCCCTTTTCGAAGGTTGGACCCGCCTGTGTATTTCACTGTCTTTTGACATATTTTTGTTCAAATCAAGGAGTTAAATAGATAATATATAACTCCTTGTTCAAATTTATAAAGTTTTGGTGATACTGACAAGTGATCATGTAGGAATGTATATTGATATGCGGCCTTGAAGTGATCAAAGGAAACGTAAAAAAATGCCGGCTCGAACTGAGTATGCTGTAGAATTTATACTTATCAATAAGTAATATACAGAATTTAAATTCACAATAACTTCGGTATTTAGTCATTAGTAAACACTGAATTTTTTTCTCTCTTATTGCAAAAAATATGATACGCATAAATTTGAAGTCTTATTAATGCAACCGAGAGGGGATGTGAAAATTATAGGTTTTTTTCGCCAAATTTCGACAGTTATGCAAGATGTTCCCTTATTACCTCCATGTTCAGCTTATCGCGACATCAGCTGGTCACGTGACCAAATAGGTCACCATTACATTGTCGTTTATCGTAAAAGGAAAATGCACAGTACTGTACAATCAATCTAAGATATCTTATTTCTTGAATTCGTTTTTAAAAATATTCCAATTGAATATTGTTCTTTATTTAATTATCTTCCCAAAGATATAAATTGTTTTAGAACCGGAAAATGTTTGGTTACTTTAAAATTGATTTGAAAATTCGCTATGTAAAATGTAAATTGTTCAGTTGATTTCTTTATGAATATAGTAAATTTCGTGTTGGATGGGGTGTAGGAAATTGCATTATATTTTGAAAATACAATAACCTTTTAAAAATGTTTCGATCAAATTGGAAAGTTAAGAAAATTATTTACAAGAAGATATAGTTTTTAACACTTAAAGAGGTGATTCTTTTACTTCAAAATTTATTTGAAATTGCCAAAATTTCAAAAATTGACAATGACCGGAAGTAAACTATCATTTGTTGACATTAGCCAGTGATCTTATTTCAAATATATATAGATATCGTTTCATATCAAGTTTTCTTACCAACCTCAATTCAGAAATTATGATGCAATATCTATTCACCTACTTTTTTGCATTCAATTTTATTTTTATTTTTTTTGGGGGGGGGGGGTGAATTATAAGAAAACTGTATGAAGTAAAGGCTGGTCTGTATTTTATTCAGAAAAAATCAAAATATGTACATAAAAATTTGCATCCACTTGGTCAGCAACCCTTTGATTTTCTTGAAGTGCTATATTCAAAGTTTATTTCTGCACAAAATTAAAAGAAATCAAATTAACTCGATATGGGACCATACAATGTAACAGCCACTTTATGACCTTATTGATTTGTCAAATCATCAGTGATGTTTTATGACCTTGTTAATTTGACAAATTTGTGTGTTGTGTAGTCAACAACTATATAACTTTTGATGTTTAGAGATGTTTTTAAAAATTCTTGTGATAATTATAAAGTTCTTTTTAGCTCACCTCACGAAGTGAGGGGGGCTTATGTGATACCCCGAGCATCGGCGGCGGCGTCGGCGTCCGCATCGGCTTCCGGTTAGGAAGATTGGTTAAAGTCCATTGCTGCTTACTGACATGTCCCACATCAACCATATTGGTATGTATGATGCATTTAGGGATGACAACAACAATGCATGCTTCGGATGCTGACTCTGACCTATATTTTACGCATGAGGGACTTGGTTAGGTAGAATGGTTAAAGTCCATTGCTGCTTACTGACATGTCCCACATTAACCATATTGGTGTGTATGATGCATTTGGGGATGACAACAACAATGCATGCTTCAGATGCTGACTCTGACCTATATTTTACGCATGAGTGACTTGGTTAGGTAGAATGGTTAAAGTCCATTCCCGCTTACTGACATGTCCCACATCAACCATATTGGTATGTATGATGCATTTGGGGATGACAACAACAATGCATGCTTCGGATGCTGACTCTGACCTATATTTTACGCATGAGCGACTTGATTAGGTAGAATGGTTAAAGTCCATTGCTGCTTACTGACATGTCCCACATCAACCATATTGGTATGTATGATGCATTTTTGGGAAGACAACAACAATGCATGCTTCGGATGCTGACTGTGACCTATATTTCATGAATGAATGAATCCATTAAAAAGAATAATTATAGTCCATTCCTGTTTACTGACATGTTTAAATGTGACAATGCTTCGCAACGAGGTGAGCCTAGCAGGCTGTGGCTGCTTTCTATGTTTAACAGATATTTATATCATAAATTAGATATTTATTTTCATAAATTAGATATTTATTTTCATAAATTATATATTTATTTTGAAAAAAGGTTTAAAAATATAAAGATGATTTTATAAACCATTATAGGCATGTATCGTATACTCCTTTAATACTACACAGGTACCAGTACAATCACCGTTAACCAGTTTATACTTGATTGACAGAGTTACATTTCCTGATAAAGTTGGTAATATCTTGGTATGGGAATCCCTAATATGGTCAAGATACAGCATTTACATGTGATGTACTTCTTTTATCCATTTTCAATGATAACATACCAACACATTTTTATGGAATCGTTAGATAAAAAATTGTCATCTATTTATGTCCACGCTTACCTATATTAGCTAAAACAAAACATACATCATTTCTTTACCACTAATATAGCAGTTTAATTAGAAACCATTTATATTCCTCGTATTATCGATGATATTTGTCCATGTGCTATAATCAACCAGATGGACCGACACTAGACACTGGGCAGCTTTCAATGGTAAAGAATATAGCCTTGCAATAAACTAGCGTACTAACTAAGCCACTACCAAGAGATATGCATTTGTCATACCCATTTACTTGACGCAAAAATATATGAGGCTTTCAACAATGAGCAAACACTAATTCCTCATAGTACATTGGGGACGTACCCTAGCACTAGTTTCATCGACTTGAGCAGAATTCACTTGATGGATGTCGAACAAAGCTACGTCCATGTTTGTCTACATCAATGGATGCGGGATCAGACATACGATATTGGACAAAGTACTCTAATAAACACTGTCATCCATTGCCCGAAAGAGGGACCAAAAGACAATTCAAAGTACACACAACCACGACCACAGGATAGTCATTGAATTGGTTGTAAGATAACTTGGCAAATAAAATGGGGAGATGTGGGCATTATAACTACAGATGGTAAAAATAGTTTGATTTTTTAAAGAAAATATGAAAGCCAAAATGCAAAATTTTGAAAATTTTAACTGAAGAAAACTAGGAAGCATACATCTCAATCAATGGGGATCTTTATAAGAACTCCACACTTCAAGAAAAAATAATGGATATTGTCAACGATTGAATGTACAGGAGACAAAATTCCTACAGATACATGATAAAATAAACCAAATGCAACAAAGCTTTTATTGTTCTTCATCTTCTATACTTTCAACATTTTCTATATAGTCTTTTGCTGCCCAGTAAATAATTTTACGATTATCTTTTTTCGAAATTAACGCGTAAATCTGACTAAACAGTACTTCAGTACTTTGATTTTTTTTTTCAATTATTCAGAAATTTTCTTTAAATTCCTATCAATTTTAGTGAAAATCAATAAAAAAAATAAAATAAAACCCTTCCACCGCCCCAGATTTTTTGTTACAGGTGGATGAGAATCTACAAATTAACTTGATAGGGCCTTAAGGGATAATTTTATTTTTCTTAGAGTGTGTGCACCTAATTACTGAGTCAAGCCCTTTATTGTGTCCATTTAATTACTGTATCAAGCTCTTAAGTATGTCCTCTTTCAATATAAATTACATTTAATTTGCTCAAATTTTAGTGTTCAACATGCTGCGATCATATCATGCTGCGCTCGGTGTATCCCTTTATTCATGTGATATTTCAAATGTGTTATGTATGTAATTCATTTTGTTGCAGAATCATTATTTAGCTTGGGAGAAGATGAACTTGGTCGACTAGAATGGAAAGATTTACCAGGAAGAAAGGTAATGAATTTGCCTTACTACAACTTAGATTTTGTAGAATCTACTTTTCTGTTTGATTTGTAACAGGGTTTTCCCGCTGTGAAATTCAGTTATTGAAATGATGATGGCAGGCAAACAGGCAGGCAGCTGCTAGATCTTATAATTAAATTCCTCTGCAACTGTTCCATGGAATCTCACTAAACTTGATCTGTAGCAAGAACATAATATGTAGATGTACATATTGTCAGGGATTTTTATGCCCCCAGATCAAGGATTGTTTTTGTCCTGTCTGTTTGTCTGTTTGTCTGTGCATCCGAAACTTTAACCTTGGCTATAACTTTTGAACTATATAAGGTAGACTTTTGATACTTGGCATGTGTATAGGTCTAGTCAAGATGAACATTACTATGCAAAAAAAAAATTAGGTCAGGTCAAATGTCAAGGTCACAGGGGTTAAAAAGGGGTGAATTTGACTGTTTTCACATATTTGACTGTAGAATCCTTATTATTTATCGTATTGAGACGGGGTTTGTTTTATGTTATTGCTAATAAAATTGCACAACTGGTGTATGTCAAGAGATTGGAGCTAGCATTTACCGTTTTTGAGAAACAAGAGGCCCAAAGGGGGACAAATGGAAAAAAATGATTTTTTCAATTTTTTGTCAGATCTTGATGCAGTATTTTTCTGTAAGTTTCTTAAAGCATGTTTAAACAGATACTTTTAACAATTAAAACCATTTCAATAAACAAGAGGCCCAAAGGGTTTCACTTGTTTCAGAATAAAGGGGTTAAATTGGGTGTTTTGATGGTAATAAACAACTTTTGAACTATGTAAGATAGACCTTTAATACTTGGCAAGTGTATAGGTCTTGTCAAGAGGAACATAAATATGCAAAAAAATAGGGTCAAAGGTCAAGGTCATAGAGGTCAAAAAGGGGTAAAATTGTGTATTTTATATATTTTACTGTAGAATCTGGGGGCATATGTAGTGTTTCACAAACACATTTTGTTCATAGTATATAATTTTTCAAGGAGTTATGCCCCTTTGAACTTAGAAATCAAAATGTGTTTTGACCATAACCTTGCAAGAGCAACTCCTGTGCAACTGTTAAACAGAATGTCATGAAAATTTGTATGCAGCAAGGACATTGTATTTAGATGTACTTTTTGTTAGGGATTTTTAATTGTGCAATTTTTACAGGAGTATATGCCCTTTGAACTTAGAATTTAATAGGTGTTTTGACCATATGCTTGTAAGCACAACTCCGCTGTAACTGTCCAACAGAATTTCATGAAACTTTGTATGTAGCAAGGAAATAATATGAAGATGTGCAGATTGTTGGGGATTTTTCATCATGCATTTTTGCCTAGAGTTATGTCCCTTTAAACTTAGAAATTTATCAGCACACTTATTTTGGTGAGAAAATGGGGGTAATAACTAGATTACCAAACAGAGTTGAACAGAAATTTGAAAGGGAAAACACTGAGTGAAATGGCATGTATGGTTTGGATAAAATGGCTTGAATCTTGTCATGCTTGTTAAAACAACTCTTTCTAAATTGTACCTGGTTTATTGAATTTCAGCCAAACATAGTGGAATTTAACTGAATGAGTCCAAGACATGATATGATCAAGGTTTGATATACCTGTAGTTAAGTTTATATAATTTGATTAATTTCCCATGTGGGCTGTTGTCAGTGCTAAAAGTTCATGTATTTGACGCTGGTTAAAAATCTAAGGTATGTTGTGGACATGTGAGGTGAGTGCTTCACTCTGAAATTGTAATGTTCGATTAAATACTTAAGTGATTGACATCTTTTTTGGTGGCACTCTTAACTCTCTAAAAATTCTAAAACTCTATTTTCCTGGTATGTGATGGTTATTTCAACTTAGTCAAATGCAAAAGAAACTGTGTTTGATTAGACCTAGATACATTTTTTTGGCTCAGACAGAATATTTGATTGGTCAAGCATATACAGTCAAACTGTAGAAGCTCTGTCATTGGTCAGGTCTGTTTGTAGTGATTCAGCAAAAATTTTGCCGAGTATGGTAAGATTGTTTTAGCTTGAGGATTACTCAGTGCAAAGTAATTATAAATGTGTACATGTCCTGAGTATGAAACTTTATAAAATATTGTTTATTGCATATTACACAGCAGGACAGTCAACAATTCAACAATATATTTAAGAAATAATTCATGGCAGGTATATGGTTATTGGAAATTTAACCATGGGTTTGGCCTTTATATTTAAATTTAACCCAGAGTGATAGCGAGGAATTTACGAATATAAAGGCCATGGTGAAATGCCTGTCATGAATTATTTCGATTCTAATGTTACAGAAAATTGGAATTTTCCAATCTGAAGCTATCTAAGAGAAGTCGGATTTCCCACCTCCATTGCTGTCTGTGTCTACACAATCTGATATTTTCAAACAGATGCAAGTTAAAAATTCAAATCGAAAGCAAAATAGTTACACATTTACGTGTCTGAATGGAATGATTTAGTTAAAAACTGTTCCTAACCTTTATTTTCTTCATAAACTAAAACGAACAAAATTAAAAACATTAATGCTTTTCATCCCGTTTACTCATATTTTGATACCATTTACGCATGTGTGAAATATATGGTTATCAAGTATTATACTGGTTGATGATTAACCAGAGCCATGTTAGAATTATTGTTATTATACCTTCAATATTTAGTTTTTGCAATAACAAGTTAATGTCTATTTAGGTTCGAGTAATACCAATACAGTTACAGAGGTTGTTTTCTAAACTTCTCTTGAGTGATCAACAAAGTATATCAACAACAGAACTGACAGATAGTTTTGGCTGGAACAACAATGAGGTAAACTGTTGGTTCAGAAATTAATACTACTGTAAATAAGGAAGTAACTGTAAATTTTGTTTCTGTCGATGGCCATCTGAGAACTTATGTCTTTTCAGTGCATATCAAATACCCAGTTGCCATTCCATTAAAATTTATGTTGGGGGATAGGAAGGGAAGTTTAATGATAGGTTATCGATCCTGGGTCATTCTTAGCTTGTTCTCATTAGATTTATGCAGAATAAAAAAAAACAGTTTGTTAAGGTACTTCAGAAGTTCCTTCCTATCATCCCACATATATTTTAATGGAATAGCCCTAAACATGTATTATAGCTGATAGAAAAGAAATAATCACTAGGATCTAAATGAAAATCCAAAATGAGCTATGGACACATCTTTGTACCACTGAGATACTGTAGAGTTCAAAATTTAGATATAGTAAGTTTCCAAATAAATTTTTGTTTTCAGGCCAGCACTGAATGCTGACTTATTGGGTTGTTGAATACCTTTGGGAACTAACATTCTACTAGCAGATGTATCATTCTACGTGTTGTAGTTGAAAATTAACAACTAAACACCAAACTTACTGTTAATTAATTTTCTGCAGATAGTCATTCCAACAACTTACATCTCTTCAGTGCAGATCAAATCAAATCTTATTATGTCTCTTCAGTGCAGATCAATTAAAAAATTTGGAAGACCATTATTCAAAATATGTGTAAAAGCTGACAGAAGGCAATTGAAATGAGTAATTGTTTTGGATGGCCGTTTTCTTGGTTTATTTTTTGATAGGTGAAAAATACCAATGATATTGTATGTTAATTTGTATTTTATGGTAAATTTGACTCTGTGTTATGGCTGTAAACAGTTTTGCAGTTCAGGGTCAATACTCTCCTTAAATATGGGTCTTTCGATCAGACAACACCATGTCATTAGCTCACCTGACCCGAAGGGTCAGGTGAGCTATTGCCATCACTTGGCGTCCGTCGTCCGTCCGCCCGTCCGTCCGTCCATCCGTCCGTCCGTCCGTCTGTCCGTCCGTCCTTCGTAAACTTTTTCAAAAATCTTCTTCTCTGAAACCACTGAACCAATTTTAACCAAACTTGGTCTGAATCATCACCAGGGTATCCTTTTTCAAAATTGTATCCAATGAGTCCAAGGACCAAACAACATGGCTGCTGTTACTAAAAATAGCACATAGGGGTAAATTGCTGTTTTTTGCAAATAACTCAAAAACCGTTACAGATATTAAAAATCTGACGAAGTAAAAGTGATCAGCATGATCTACCTGCCCTGCGTTTTTGAAGAAAATCTGATTACCCATTTTGGAGTTATTGCCCTTTTTCCGGAAATTTTTCAAAATTTTTATGTTTTTTATTTTTTATCAAAAAAACTATAGCAGATAGAGGTCAACTTTAAATTGCAAAAATGTTCAGCTTATCAAGATCTACCCACCCTGCAATTTTNGC
>MJUU01046950.1:106650-117595 GCA_002080025.1 Modiolus philippinarum | reverse complement strand
CTATACCAGTAGTCCTAGGCACTTGATATTTGACATGCAGTTGTGTCTTGGGGAGTACATACCGATTCCACACCCAGATGTTGGGCCTGGCCCCTTCGTCATGCATGAGTGATCACATCAATTTTTTCCAGGAAAATTGTAAACACAGTTTAAGATTATATTTTATTATTATTGCTGCAGCAGTAAATCAATGTGCAAATTAAGGCGATGCAGGGGCGGGCGAGACATATCCTGTGTCCACAGTTTATTTTATCTCAATTTTAGAATTATTTCATTTGTATCAATTAGTTCAGCAGATCTTTCTGTTTCAGGATAACAACAGGATAAATTGTTATTAGTGTAAAATTTATGATAGCTTAAGATTTTATTTTGTTTCATTGTTTCTTTCAACAAATTTCAACATTAAATATAAATATATAAAGATTTTAACATAATTTCTGTAAAATAAACAGATATTGTTTGTTACAGATAACCTGCTGTGAATGTGGAAAAATAAGTGAAAGAGAGGTAAGCTTGATGGAATGTTGATTTGCATTTGATATATTATTTTTTGAATTATCATTTATTTGCTGAGAAGATAGTGTTGCACAAATCATTGTTCTATAGGTAATACGGTGGAAGTACTGTTGTTCGTTGGGTTGCAATTTTCGTGGATTTCATGGCTCGCTTTAACCATGAAATTAAGTTCCCAACAAAATGCATTTTTATGCCCTGCCACGAAGTTGAAGGGGAATATAGATTTACCCTTGTCCGAAAGTATGTATGTACGTCCATCCGTCCCAATGTTAAGTTTTGCGTTTAGGTCCATATATTGGTAACCTCTTGTAATATTTTGATAATATTACATCAGTATATGCACCTTGATTAGTACTACCAGATTCACCAACAATTAGGGATCCATGACCTACATTTTACGCTTGAGTGACTATTGTTAAATTTTGCGTTAAAGTCCATTTCTCAACAACTGTGCATTATACCAATATGATGTTTCATCAAATTAATTGCCATGATGAGTACTACCCAAAACATTGACAGTTAGGTAGCTTTGACCTATATTTCAGTGATTTTATGCTTGAGTGACTATTGATAAATTTTGCATTAAAGTCCATTTCTCAACAACTACACATTATACCAATATGATGTTTCATCAAAATAATTGCCTTGATGAGTACTACCCAAAACATTGACAGTTAGGTGGCTTTGACCTATATTTTACGCTTGAGTGAATTTTGTTAAATTTTGAGTTTAAGTCCATTTCTCAACAACTACACATAGTGCAAATGTGATATTTCATCAGATCAATAACCTTGATCAGTACAACCCAAAACATTGACAGTTAGTCGGCTTTGACCTATATTTTAGGCTTAAGTGACTTTTGTTAAATTTTGCATTAAAGTCCATTTCTGAACAACTGCACATTACAACTACACATTATAACTGAATGATGTTTCATCAAAATGATGGCCTTGATGAGTTTTACCCAAATCATTGATAATTGGGTGGCTATGACCTATATTTTATGCTGAGTGATTTTTGCTTAATATTGCATTTAAGTCTGTTTCTCATCAACTTAACTTTTGCTATCGCAATGTTGTCGCATCAAATGAGTACTATCCAAATCAAGGTCAAATAAGTGTCTTTGACCTACATTTTACGCTTGAGTGACTTTTGGCAAATTTTGTGTTTTATGTAGTTTTCTCAACAACTTCACAACATATCATTATGATGCTTCATGAAATTACTCTTCTTCGTGAGAACTTTCCATTTTTTGGACAGTTTATTGGTTTTTGCCTCCATTTTATGCTTGAATGACTTTGTTAAATTTTTGCATGAGCCCATTTCAAACAGCTAGATGTTTAATTGGTGAATACTACATAATTCATGGATAATTTTATAACCTATTTGACCAATATTTAATGTTTAAAAGACTTTAGTATGGTATTTTTTTTACTTTCCATTATTCGACAAAAGTTTATTGAACCATTATCCGTAATGGCACTTCCTGATGATTCAGTGAGTGGGAACTAATTTTTATGCCTGATTTACTTAGGTTATCTATTGTGATAAATTTGTTGGCGGGGCATCTGTGTCTTATAGACACATTCTCTAGTTTTCCCAGAGTTTTATTATAGAATTCCAAACCACAAATTTAAGTACCAACGAAATAGTGCTATTAATAAAAACCACAAATTGATGTCCACGAATAAAACAACTTCCACAGTAGTTTCTTTTATATGTTTTTGCCTCATTGCTTCACTATCAGGCTGTTCATTGAAAAAAAATTGTCATTACAGGCATATTCAAATATAGTTCATTTGGCTAATTTTCCTAGGCACAAAACAATATACAGTTATTGATTGGGTCCACAGCTGTTTTGTTTGATCTGAGGACTAACCCGTTGCCTACAATTGTAGACTGAAGGTAACACATTAGTCTTAGGGTTAAACAATTTGCTATTGTTTGAAAACTCAGTATAACTGTTTATTATCTCACCTGGCTTAAATTGCCATTGGACTTTTTTTATCTGCTAATTGACACAATTGGTTGGCTTACACCTGCAAAATTAACCTCAGTTGGTGGGCTTACACTTCCGAAATTAACCCATTCACAGATTTATAATGTCACCTGCCAGGCCTTGAGAATTTTATTTTTATCCAGAATGGCTCAAATTTTTTTATTTTTCTGGTCTTAAAAAGTGAAAATTCTTTCAAGAATCTTGGATCTTTTCTATCATATTGGTATCCATTTGTCTAAACAAAACATAAAGGCTAGCTATTGTGGACCTTATTGTATTTCAATAGAATCAAAAGCCAAGAACACTCTGACAAAGTATTCTACATCTTAGTCATGATAATCAAGAATGTTCACTAAAAACTCAAATGTATATCCTCCCAGATATATGATGATGTATATTACAAAATGTATATTAGCTTATTGTATCATGGGTTCGATTATATTATGGTAATCACACTCATTTCAACCAAATTTTTAACTGTGATGTCGCCATTTCTATGTAGCTACGTACCACAATATTATGAGCTGCCATAAAAAAAAAATAAATGGGAGAATTTAAGTTAGACTGTTCTAAACTTATAGTCCAATAGACCGTATCCGCGCTCTAGTATCAGAATTTACAAGACCACGTCACAGTATAGAAAACATTACATCATAAAGCCTAAAATGTCATGAAACTATGTTGTAACAGTACATTCTTGGTTACATGTGGCGGACACGTTTGTGACGTAGGGCGGACAAACAACAGCTGGTGAATCTAAATACCAGAACTCGGATATGGTCTATTGGTTGTTAACTTCATCATATGACATCAAGAATCCATGATAAAATATATTCTATCAAAAATGACACATGAAACTTATGATTACCATAGACCACTTTCCTATTTCTTTTTATGAATAAATTGCTCTGGTTGGCCTTGGGTCAATTGGCACAAATTGTGTCACTGAGCATTGTGATGTTAAAAAATGTATATTGTGACTTCAGAATTTTACAGGAAAATTCACCAACTAGAAACTCGTCTATACTTTTGATTTCAAAATCAAGCTTTCTTTTAAGATTGTGTCTGCAATTATTTCTTCATATAAATGAGATTACAGGCTTTTTTGGGGAAAATATGCAAAACTATTCTTTAATTGTTATTTTCAGGAAGACTTTTTAGATTTAGCCATTACTGTAGCAGGAAATAACAGTCTACAAGAAGGACTTTATGGTAGTTTCATTGATGTAGAACATCTGGATGGCAAAAATCAGTACAAGTGTAGTCAGTGTAATAAACTGGTTAATGCTACAAAGGTATGTATATATAACCAGGAATAATGGGAAGGGACAATCTGCCATTTTAGTGTCAACCATTTATTATTATCCCCTCGCCAACAGAGTTGGGGAGGGGATATTACATCTCGCCCGTCCGTCTGTCCGTCTGTCCATCCATCCGAGTGTCCGTCCGTTCGTCCCACCTCAGGTTAAAGTTTGCGTTAAGGTTCATATCTGAGAAACTACACATCTATGGTCAGTGGATGAGTCTTGGAGAGTGATGCTGCTTCAGATGATAATTGGGTCTCTCTGACCTACATTTTACGCTTCAATGACTCATAAGGTTCATATCTGAGAAACTACATATGGCACATCAATCATCTTTGGTCAGTGGATGCATCTTGGAGAGTGATGCTGCTTCAGATGATAGTAGGGTAACTCTGACCTACATTTTATGCTTCAATGACCAGTTAAAGTTTGTGTTTAGGTTCATATGTGAGAAACTACATGTTGCACATGAATCATCTTTGGTCAGTGGATGCGTCTTGGAGAGTGATGCTGCTTCAGATGATAGTTGGGTCACTCTGACCTACATTTTATGCTTCAATGACTACTGTTATAGTTTGCATTACGGTTCATATCTGAGAAACTACTTGTGGCGGATCAATCATCTTTGGTCAGTGGATGCATCTTGGAGAGTGTTGCAGCTTCAGATGATAATTGGGTCACTCTGACCTACATTTTACACTTGACTGACTTGGGTTAAAGTTTTTATTAATGTTTATATCTGAGAAACTACATGTTACACATCAATGATTTTAATGTACCTTCGACATTTTAACATCTTTAGATTATATTAGGGTTATTATTTCTTGACAGCGGCGAGGGGATTAGCTGTCGTTTGCGACTGCTCACATCTCTAGTTTAGCATTATCAAACCCTTCAAAATTTTCATGGCAAACTAGGTCAAAAGTTTTAAAAGACAGTGAAATTTGTTTGGATGTTGATTGCATAAACTTTTCGGGAGGACTTTTTAGTTTCTCATTAGAAATTATGGCCTTAGTTTACTTTAGGGGTCCCACTATATTAGGGTGGTGATTTTTTTCTTATTTACATTTGCCTCTTTAGGTTAGGGTTATGGTTCAGGCTTTGGGTTAGAGTAAGGGTTTAAGATAAGGTTAGGGTTAGTGTTCCTGGGTAAGATTTAGAATAGTCAGAAGATTAGCCAAATATGAATTGGACCCCTAAAGTATACTAAGGCTGAAATGAAATTATGCTTCAAAAACTCAAGTAGTATTAGTTGGAGGAAACAAGTTATGTCTGCCTGTATTTGTTTGATCACTTAGCATGCTCTGGGAGTCAAATTTGTACAATTCTGCTTTATTTGTAAAATGTAGATTTTCTGATCTTTAAACTTTAGTGTATATTTATAAAATGTTGTATAGACATCTTCTGTAAATGATCTACAAGTTAACAGTTTTGTCATCAGAAGGGAATCATCATTTTAAATTTTTCCAAAAAAGTAAAAGGGTGCAAAAGATGTGTCTGTAAATGTTGAATTTGTCATTTCAGTAGGTAGTGGATCTTATGTATGATTTCGTATGTTGTATGATGAAGTTGATAACATCACATTTTGTCACTTACTAGAAACTGAATAACACATTTAAAAGAATAGAAAACCTTTTATTACGGTACCACAAGAAATATTTTTATGTGTATATAAATGTAGAATATTATTCTTTAAAGAATATATAATCTATATTTCAGGGTGCCAAGTTAAGAAGTTTGCCAGAAATTTTAACTCTTTCTTTACTAAGATTTAGTTTTGACTTACAGAAAATGGAAAGATACAAGGTGAGATATAAACTGACCAAGAACATGTAAATAACAAAATTTCAGTACAAATTGCATACATGGAAAAATATCACAAAATAAAGCTATGTTTTATATGTAGATAAAGAAACGAGTTTCATAAAAGAATAAATAGAGATAAGAACCATGAGAATCAGTGTTATGTGGGAAACATCATCTATGAGCATGATTCATATTGTAAAGTAGGGCTTTGGTTGTCTAAATCTTATGGTTGCTTGTTTACCTGTTCAATCATTGTATGCTATAACCCCTGAAGGGTTAGTTCATGTCTTGCTTTCCTAACAAACAACAGAATAATAATAGGTAGTATAGATAGTCAGTTACCTGCATTAGGTTGATGCTTCAATCTGTTTTCAATGGAAAAAACTACTCATGTGTAGCTGAATGCTGCTGATAATGGTGTTAACCTTATAATGGGTTATTTGATCTAACAATCACATTGCAAAACATAAAAAATGAACATTGTAATATACCAATACCATCAGACCTAAACACTTGAACACACTAGAAAAAAGAAGGGAAACAGGGAATGTGTCAAAGAGACAATGACCCAAAGGGGAGTTATAAGGACTCAAAGCCACCATAAGATCTTCAATGAACGGTGAGGAAACCCCACACCCACCGGCAGGTCGGAGTCTGCCCCTAAAGAAAGAGTAATCAGTTTCAGGAAAATAAACATCATCCTAGACTCCTATAGACATAAAGTAAACTAACTAGAAAACAGACAATACCCAGAAAGGCTTTATAAATTTCCTGACTTAGGACAGGGGCAAACCTGCTGCAGCGAGGTTAAACTAGTTTTACTACCACACTTTGTATTATAAAGAGACTTTATATTATAAAGATATTTGTTTTGTCTTGAATGTGACAATACATAGATTTCGATCACGTGACTTTTGACGACCCACTTATTGACCGGCCGCCATATTGGAGGTGGAGCTCATAACGACATTGATTGATAGAAAACTTGTTTACACACACGATTTATTTAAATTTTACGATATTTGGAATGACTGATAAAGGACATAAACAATCTGAGACATATCGTGACACTTTAGATCCAACATCTAAGCAGAGATACGATGACAAACTTGCCTTGATCGAGAAGCAGGACCCTTACACGCTTGATAAACAAAGGTGGAGTCAGGATGTAGAAAAGTGGGCATGTGTTACATATCCGGACATAGTAAATTTCTTATTGTACACTACAAGTGCATATACTTTGGATGAGCTAAAATCATATAAAGGTCTGGAAGCTTATAACCAGTTTGTGTGTGGCTGGGTACGAGATGTCAAAGTCTGTGAGATCAACGGCATTACAGTACACACTGCAAAGGTGAGTTGTACAGTTTTTGTGTCATATATGGTACATAGGACAACAGTTTGTATTATTTGTCCAGTTAGCAAGGGTGTTTATGTGAATACTACGTGAATGGGTCAATACTTCCGAAACATGGGCACATAGAAAATGATTGACCCTCCCTGTTAATGTGGACTTACAGAAATTTGTGTGTAATGCAATTACTTAATGTATCGTCACATGTTTTCCATTTTGTTTGTGTAAATTCAAAACTTTACATCACAACTGAATGGTGACAAGACACAGAAAATTTCACAATGTATGAACATATGAATGTAAATGATGTCTCAATATACATAATCTTACATGTACCTCCAGTTTTTGTATTTCTGCAGCTGCCCTTTATGTAAGCATTATAAACTTAAGTGTGTTTTCACTTTCCATCACACCTGTTTGATGACGAGAAGTATGTAAAATTTAATTTGTAATATTTATTAAGATTTAATTGATCTTTTTAATTTTTTAATTTACATATATTTTTTTTTCATATGCATGAAAAAGTAACTCTAATCATGCCCATGCTTTATCTTTTGCAGGTGATGCATTCTCAGCGCCTTAGCGAAACGCCATTGACACCTTGGGCAATCATTCAGAATGACGGGAAAATTTTGGCTGCTCATTGTAATTGTATGGCTGGATTGGGCGAGGCATGTACACATATTGCCGCTATGCTTTTCTCCATTGAGGCCACTGTCAAAGTGAGGGAGTCAAAAACTGTAACTCAGTCGAAAGCATATTGGTTACCGTCATCAGTGAAAGGAGTTGAATATGCAATGATTGAAGATATAGATTTCACATCAGCAAAAGCTAAGTAAAAGAATTTAGATGCACAATTTAGTGATACACCTATTCCGAAACGAGGAACTCTACAGCTTAAGTCTGTTGAAAAACCAACCGGACAAGAAATTGAAGCCTTTCTTCAACAGCTTAGCCTAACAGGTGCACAGTCAGCAATTTTAAGTGTTAAAGAATCTTTTCAGAAACCGTTTATTCCGAAAGCACTGAATAGTAAATTTCCGATAGTACTCACAGAATTATGTAATGACGATATGCTGAAGGCTTCATATAGTGATGTTCTGAAATTCTGTGAAGGTGTCAAAGTAACTGTTACGAAACAGGAAGCCGAGAGTGTTGAAACAGCTACAAAATCACAATCGGAATCTAAATTATGGAACCGATTTAGAAGCGGCCGCATAACAGCATCCCGTATGTATGCTGTATGTCACAGTAGTCCAGCAGCACCATCAGAAAGTTTGATAAGGGCAGTATGCACCCCAGATTCTGCAAAGTTTGTGACTTCAGCTACTGCATGGGGCTGTGAACATGAGAAGGATGCAAAGGAGACCTACTTAGAAACTATGTCAGCATTTCATGACAATTTGACAATCAAAGATGCAGGATTCAATATAAACCCAGATTTTCCGTTGTTTGGAGCATCGCCTGATGCTTATGTTTCATGTGATTGTTGTGGACAGGGAGTTTTGGAAATAAAATGTCCATATTGTGTCCGATCATCATCTTTAGACATGTATACTGGGTCAAAATCTTGCTTAGAGGAGACTGTCGGTACAAAAACATTGAACATATGAACACCTCAAAACAGTCAATTATAACAGCAACTTTCAGTCCAAAATATTTTCAAAACTCCATTGGCATTGTCATTCTCCTTTCATCTTGTGTGGACCAATATATCAAAGGTTGTAGTTTAACATACATAACATGCAGAGTGCTTTGGAAAGTTTTAGAAATAGTTCCTTGTGAAACCTTAAACTTGTCTGCGAGATACTGTACTGGTAAATTAAGCTTCAGGCACATCAATACAAGAATTAATTTCTGGAACTTTGACATTGAACTGTTATGAGCCTGGACTAATGCGGGTTCAATGAAATTAAATAAAGTCATAAGAACTGCAAATGAGGAAAGACCTGTATAAAGTTTGACTTTTTCGTCATCATTTCTAAATGTGTCCTCTGAAATGGTTGTATGAGCCAATTTTTCCTTCAATGTTATATTCTCAACAGTGAGACGGTTAAGCTCTTTCTCCATGCCACGAATAGTTCCGGCTGTAAGGTCTGTTTGTGTCGGTTGCCCAGTTTCATCTTCGGTTTCTTCATCTTCAGGTGTTTGTTGTGAATTGTCCGTCCCCTCACGGAAGTCATGATTTGTATTTGTCGAGTTGAACAAGGAAATAAGGGAATGTGCTGCCTCAACATTTTTTCTTTTCTGTTGTCTTTCTTTAAGTCTTGCCCCTCTTTCTGGAGTGGGAGTGCCTACACTGCTGAACTTTTGATGTCCTAGATGCAAAGATGGTGCCCAGTCTACATCTCCCTCAGGATACAGAGATGATGGCTTTCCTGAAAAATAAAAAAGAGTAATCTGAAGTTGATGTTGACAATTGTGTTTTTTGACATATGTTATCAAACTACACATTAATATTGCAATTAAGGTATTTTCTAGAGACATTCCCGTTAAATTTTATCGCCGATTTCAGCGGTGCAAATGCAGGAAATAAAAAAAAAATGCAAATGAAAATGTGAAAATTGCGAAAAAGTCTTGATGTTTTGGTCAAAATCTTCGACTTATAACCTCGTGTCGTATTTGTTTACATACCACGAGTGTAAAAATAAACACTGAAAGTATATTTTTAACTTACCTTTGACAAAATGATCTGAACATACTCTCAAACACGGGTATGAGGAGGGTTGCAGATCTGCTCTGCTGATGCGAGTGAGCCACAGTTGTCGTCGTTTTTCTGATAGTTCCTGTGTTTTTTTCACCTTGATTAGTTATAATGGCAGGTAAACGAAAGAAGGAAACTTTGTCCCTCCCACCTGTACGTGTACATCCAATAATAGCACAATAATTCACCATATTTCCATAAATTTGCATATGAAAAGGCCATAAGGCATAGTTCACCTCCAAGATGGCGGCTAATTACCATATCAATAGCTTGTGACGTCACGGGAAATCTATGTATAGCAAGACATAGGTTTTACTTTGTGCCAGAAGCTATGATGGCAGCTACTGTGAATTCATTTTGATTCGTGGGGTACCAATTTTTGTGGTTTTCGTGGGTGTCCTAAAACAACGAATTCAAATACTCAACGAATTATGATTTTCTTGTGCAAGCTTCAAACACAAGTGAATGAACATAATGAAGGACCTGATCAACGAAGGCCATGTGTTTTTTAATGACGCTAAAGTGTTGATTTCCAATTAAGATGTTTGGACAAGAACCATCTCAAATTAGTTTTGATAAGATATTATTAATAAAACTTTTATAATTTAATTATGTTCTACTGAAAAGGATAAGTTTATTTTGCAATAAATACAGGTCTCTATTTATAAATAACGAATTGAGTAAGGTTATGTCAGATGATTACCTAATTACATAATATCTACACATTACTATGAATTGTTAATTACAGGCGACACTTTAATTACATGTACAGTTCTAAGTTTTGGTGTTTTGACATCAATACTGATGGTACTTAAGCCATGAATTTAAGATTTTTTATTTTTATTAGTTTAAATAAAAAAAATGCATTTTTTTTTTGGAACAAGTGGCAATCCACGAATTTTTTCGTACACCACGAAATGTCTTTTTTTCTCTACCCACGAAAATTGATACCCACAAATTTAAATGAATTCACAGTATGTTTGTGCTGTAATTTTTTTTTCTAAAACCTTAATAACTTCTAAATTTAAATACTTGCAAAGATTACCTATGGTTGTTTAACGAATTTTCAATCTTCACATGTTTCAGATTACCTTTGACCTTGCTTTCATGGTTCATTAACTTCATGAACATTATGACAGAGATTCACATTCCATTTAATTTTCTGAAACCTGGATAAAATATATCTTTAATGTATTATTTTTAGTGTTCGTCATGAACACTTTAGCTATCGGTTCAGCTTGAATTGGATAAAAATAGATGTT
>MJUU01046950.1:87599-100624 GCA_002080025.1 Modiolus philippinarum | reverse complement strand
CCTTGACCTCAATTTCACGGTCTAGTGGCCACGTTAAGTTTTTCTGCTTAAGTCCATTTCTCAATAACTAGAAGTGGTAGGCTGATCATATTTGGTATGTAGGTTGGTCTTGGGTAGTACATGTCATTTTGTCCTTGACCTCAATTTCACTGTCTAGTGGCCACGTTAAGTTTTTCTGCTTAAGTCCATTTCTCAATAACTAGAAGTGGTAGGCTGATAATATTTGGTATGTAGGTTGGTCTTGGATAGTACATGTCAGTCTGGCAGGTGACTTTTGTCCTTGACCTCAATTTCACGGTCTAGTGGTCGACTTAAGTTTTTCTGCTTAAGTCCATTTCTCAATAACTAGAAGTGGTAGGTTGATAATATTTGGTATGTAGGTTGGTCTTGGGAATAGTACATGTCAGTCTGGCAGGTGACTTTTGTTCTTGACCTCAATTTCACAGTCTAGTGAGCATGTTCACTTTTCTGATTAGTTCACTTAGATTTCGCATCAATTTAGAGTCAAGCAGGGACAGGCGAGACATCTTTTAGGGTCATCACTTGTTAATCCCGGAAGTTCCAAAATTGTACGAGACTTACAGGCCCTATTCACACATACATAAGGTTATACCGAAATGAATCTACAATTACATGTACCTAGATACCACATATTAAGATTAGATATGTGGAAAATGTTGATTTGAGAAGTCAATAACCACTTTAATGAATATTGCAAGTCAAAAATAGATTACCAGCCATTGAGAAATGCCACTTTTACATGTGTCCCCGAATAAATACAGGTTATCACCTATTGAGAAATTGGACTTTACTTGTCCCTTGAAACAAACAAAAAATGTTCAGAAATTATCCAGTTCTACAAATATTCTAAATATTAGTTTTAATATTTAAATACATGGTTAATGAGTATAATATAAAGATTTTATGCCGAGATATTACATATGATTTTGATTTAAAATTGTATTGATGATGTTCACTGTAAAAGGGACAAGGTACAACAACCCCAAACATATATTTGTGAAGTAGACTTTAATTTCTCCTTGGCAGTTAACTATTAATATACATGTATTTGTAGATGATAACATTGCTGTATCTTGAAGGACTTTTTCTTTAGATTTGCTTATTAAACACATGTACATTAATATTTTGAAGGATGAAGACACAATAGAAATTCCAATAGATCCCAGTACTGGAGAAGTAGATTATATTGAGGTTGATTCTCCTGTTGACCTGATACAGGCCATCTTAGTACGACATAAAATGTTGACACTAGACAAACTGTGTGCTGTAAGTAGTTTGTACTGTGTATTGAGTTATTATTGAACATTCCTTTTATGGGACTTTAGATATCATATAGGGATTATTATCCACCATTTTTTATCATTTGCAGCATAAAAAATATTATTTCTTTCGGAATTTCACAGGGCAAGCTTTGTGTTCATTCACATGGAGTCCTCAATTGAACTGAAGTGAAATCATCAATAATCATACAAATTCATTTGATAAAGTGATTATACATGTACAATGAAGACAATTTAATACATAAGAAAATTTACAGTGCATAAATTTATCATTAAGAGGGAAAGTTAGTTGAAATAGAAACTTGGCATGTTTATTTGTATGCTTATTTGCTGGCATAATGTCACAAGAAAGGGTTATGTCCCTTTAAGCCTGTTAAATCTGAACACCTGTCTAAACTGAGCACATTATTTATCCTGAGGATGTTTTGAGTAGACCAGATTGGCTGTAAATAAATAACACATACAAAATACTGGAACTGAAGGTAAATTTTAGTTTTGCAGATGGTTTTTCGACAACTAATCAATCCTCTGGGAGAACCAAAATTAAAACTGATGAAAGGTTTGACAGAAAGCATATAATATAAAGAAACAAACAAACAAAAAAACACCAAAATTAGTTAAAGTGCAGAGCTTTGAGATAGATACTTGTTAGTTTTAACACATTTCTGAACTTTGATGTTTTAACAAAATGAAGTACCAGTATGGGGAAAATGACAGGCATCAACTCCATGAAACAATTAAGTATTAAAATTGGTGGATAAAGAAGTTAACTCCACTGTCTTCAGGATAAGTGATAACTTTTCTTATTTCTCGAAAGAAAAATAAATGAAAATATCCACTTACCGTACATTTACTGTTGTATTTGATTTTTTTGTTTGTTCTTCTGTAGGAGATAAGTAAGCAGACGGGGGTATCATGGAATAAAAGATTCAAGAAAAACTATGGACCAATTGTAAAGGTGAGCTTAAGGTTGGAGAAGATAGATTATCTTTAAAGAGCTTGGTGTTTGAGAATTTATAACAACTTTACTGCAATTTTTACTCTATGAATATGTTTTCAGTTGACATGGTTGATGATTATGAATCTACATCAAAATGTTTGTTGACAATAATTATTTAAATCTGATACAATGTATTTCTTTGAATATGTTTACAGTTTTTATATCACAAACTTAAATGATTGATAAATAGAGTAACATTAACTGAGAGGACCAGTATTTTGATTAGAAAATGAATGATCCTCCGAAAAAACTTTTATTTCATATTTTTTATTACAGTTTTTAGAAAAAAATAATGATGTATTTATGTTTGATCAAACAAATAACCAAGTAACATTAGGAACTGGTAAGCCAAAGAAAACTTCTGAGAAAACTGAAACAGATGGTGCTACATCAACAGTTGAACATAAAAATAAGAGGTGAGATTTATTATTATGAGATAAAGCATTTAAAAATTGCCATCTGCAGGAACTAAAAGTACAGTAACTTTGGTGTTTTGTTATGTACTACCACTAGGCCGATACCGATGCTGATGGACTGTTAGTTCCTGAGGCTTTTACCCACCCTGTAGTCAGTATTTCGGTGCTGACCAGAAAACTGATATTATTTGGAAATTTGCAATATATTATTTCAGATTTTTTTTTTAAATTAAGGGGTATCTATCTTGCATAGCTCTGTACTTAGCTGATTTTGGTTTTTCATTTAGATCTTCTTGGTTATTTGTTCTAAATCGGCTTTTACAACTATTTCGATTTATGGTCTTCCAAGTACTATGGAAGTACTTTTATTTGTGGACATCAATTTTCGTGGTTTTGATAAATATCACTATTTCGTGGGCACTTAAATTCGTGTTTTTGAATTCTATGCATTAAACCCCATGGAAAAAAGACATTTCGTTGGGAACTTAATTTCGTGGTTCTAGCCAACCACGAAATCCATGAAAATTGGAACCCCACGAACAATAGTACTTTCACAGTATTTAAATTTGGTCTGCACGGAAGAGACATAAGTGGTCAAAATGGTCATTTTCAGAAACTAAATTTATAGAAACTTTGGTGTTTTGTAATTTGACTAAATAAGCTAAAAGCTGTTTATGTTCATATCCTATGATTTGTATATGTCTGGAACAGTTTTAATGTATTCATGATATTCATTTTTATTCACTTTTATCTGGGTAGCTACTAATGTTTATTAACCCTTAAAAAGAGTATACAAATGTATCTCCATTTCTTGAGTGGATAATTATCAAGAAACTACCAGCATGATGCTTAGATTTAATTATGGTTACATAAAAAAAATTTGATTCCACCCCTGTGATAGAATTCAGCTCGGTGCATTTCATTCGCGCGAATCTGCCTTTTATTTGCAAGAAAATAATCTTTCACTTGCACGAGAAAGCACATTTCATCTGCGCGAGTTGTTTACCTGTAATTTACCTGTAATCTTAATATTTACTTGATATCGCAACTAACCTTTCCGCCAGACAGCAAGAAAAATAATGTTCATTGTTATGGGAATAAAAGCTCTCAGTACAATTTTTATCCGCTTTTCACCTAAAGACAGCAAAGATAATAAAAAATGTCCAAAGTGTCGGCAAATACTTTGACTCATTTTAAAGTGTAGTTTCTTGCTGTACGTATTCGACAAATGAGGTACATCGCTTGATGTCTTCAGCGAAGAAGTTACCGACGACCTCTGGGGCTCTAGTAATCATAAAACAAACACTCACAAAACAATGGTCTGAAGTGAAAGAATCTAAAAAGTGAAAGATTCACTATTGCAGAATTATTATGAAATTGTAATTAACCTTATTGGTACATGCATAACTGAACATAAACTAACATTTACTTCAAGCAAAACCTAAAGCAATGGTAAGAATTTTGCAGTCAGTAATTCAATTCTTCTATCAAAAGAACTGATTTTTATTTGGACCAACTGGAACCTTTTTTCGTTTTTAGATTACAGGTAAAATCCTTGCGCAGTTGAAAGGTACTCTGCTCGCACTATTGAAAGGTATTTTAATCCCCTAATTCGCGCAGATGAAATGCCCCCATTCAGCTAACATATTTTGTCTTATTTGTTATCACTATCATTTTTTGTTGTGTAATGTTTTGATAACAGGAAAAGTCATACACAAAGAAAAATTTGAACATACAGGAAATGACTAGTTTTTCTGCAGACAATCCAATAGTACAGCAGCCATGCCTATTAGGAAAAGCATGATGGTTGAAACCATTATAGATCTGAAATATAATTATAGTATGAAAACAACTGATCTCAATAAAATAAGTAGAATAGCATTAATTCAATTAACCCATTCAAATTTTGGCAAAGAAGGCACTTTCTTTTTGGTTTAAGGTGGTTCGGGTGTCTTGCGCATGTGATGAAAACTGGAATTTACCATTAAAATGTTATAAAAATGATTTTGAATAGTTCATTGATAATAAATAAAATAAAATAAGTAACATTTATGCTCTGAGTATTGAAAATATGTCACATTTTTAAAAACTCTTATTTTACTAAGGGGAAATAATTCTTAGGAAATAAGGGGGAAATCACATTTTCATGATTATTTTAAAAAATATGATTGGTGAACCCATTTTTTTTTTATTTCGTATTACCAAAGTTATTTCTTTGACACAGTTTATACTACATTGTCTCCAAAATCTATCATTTTATTCATATAAAGAATTATAGAAAAGTATTTTCTCCCTATATAGACTATATTAAAAAAGCTCCAAATCTTGCTATTTTCAGACGCTTCTCCAGGAAAAACGAGTACAGTGACCTATTGATTGTTTACTAAAATTATAAGTTGGATATAATAGACTTTCATTCACAGAAAAATTAGAAAAATCTATCCTTTTGTTTTTAGTCACCACAACTACCTTAAGACAAAATGAAATAAAATAAGAAGAATGGCATTATTGGAAAGAAATAATTTCTAGTTTTGACAAAGAAAGCAGTATCTGTTTGGTTAAAGATTAATATCATGAATTTAAAGTGTTTCGAATAAAACCTATACAATGTATTTTATTATTTAGACCACAGACACCTACACCTTTGCCTGGTCATGCATGGTTTAACTTTGACGACTCTAGAGTTTATCCAATCAGAGAGAAGGACATTGAGAAACAATTTTTAGGGAAAGAGAGTGCATACATGTTGTTTTATAGGAAGAGGACATTGATAAGACCAAAAGAAGGTAATTAAAGAAATAATTCATGGCAGGTATATAGTTTCTGGAAATTTAACCATGGGCTGGGCCTTTATATTCTATTTTAACCCAGATAGTTAGGGAGGGGTTAAATATAAGAATATAAAGGCCCAGCGGGCCAGCCCATGGTTAAATGACAGCAACCATATACCTGCCATGAATTATTTTGATTCAAATATGACAGAAAATGGAATTTTCCATTCTGAAGCGACCCAAGAGGGGGAAGATTTCCCACATCCATTGCTGTTGGTGTCTACGAAGTCACAATACACAATCTGACGTTTTTCAAACAGATGCAAGTTCAAAATACAGATCAAAAGCAAAACAATACACATTTATGTGTCTGAATGACATGGTTTAAATTAAAAACTGTTCTTTACCTTTATTTCCTTCATAAACTAAGATGAAAAAAATTAGAAACATTGTTGTTTTTCATCCCATTTACTCATATTCCCATACCATTTGCGCATGTGCGAATTATAAGGTTATCGAGTAATAATTCCAAATGTAATTGTAAAGTTCATTTTCATTGGTCAAGTCATGAATAGCAAATGGAAATATTTTTCGATATTTCCATTTGCCCATTAATCTGCTCCGCAGCAAAATAGTGCAGCAAATAAAGACGTCGTTAACATGGATCATGTAGTTTTTAAAGTACAACATTGGAATTATAAGGATTAAACACTGATTTTTAGGAAATTATGTATGTATAAACTCCGGCAGCTCACTCACAAACTTAAAATAAAGTCCTCCAGACTCTATTCAGTTTGTGAGTGAGCTGCCGGAGTTTATACATACATAATTTCCAAAAAATGAGTGTTTAATCCTATTTTATACTGGTTGACGATTAACAACAGCCATTTTAGAATGCACAGTATAATCATTTAAGGTAGATAGACACTGTTGTGCTGCACAATTCAATTGCGCATTTAAAAAATAAAGAGTCGGATAAGGGATAGGTTTGATTTTCGGGCTGGAACAGTAATTTGACAGCTTTTCCATTGTGACGTCATAATGGGCTGACACATGTGGAACATCATATTTTGTCCATTTAGCCGCAAATTACTTCCCTTTTCCCGTAAATAAGAATTAATCCGGACACTCCGTAAAATATCTCCGTTAAAAGCATGGTGGCATATACATTTTTTCATTGTAATCAATAGATCATAAACTATCATAAACTATATATTTACAAAAATGTATAAAATTCTCAATGATAAAAAGTTCATTTCTATTAAGGTGAAAGTTGCCTTTCCATATTTCCCCTGTGCATTCTTTGTAAATTTCGATAAGAAATGGCTAAAAATGAACAAACTTTGATCTCAATTTTAGAAAATATAAGCATGGTGACCCATACCTTTTATTATAGATTTGGGTTGGATAGGATTTGATCTCCAAATTACCCGACTAGTGTCTATCTACCTTAACTGAGAAATACATGTATATTTCAAGGTAAAATCATTTTAATGTGCATTGAATATAGTAATCAGTGCTCTTTCAATATTAAACACAGAGAAAGTTTTGGGTGTATTGCAATGAGAATACCAAAGAGAGGGAAATTTTAGAATGAAGAATTAAGAAAGAAAGGCAATTCAGATGTAACACAAACTGAGGCAACATGAAAAAGACAAAACAAAAAAAGACAAAAATGAACAAAAATTCACCACAAAGCTAAAGTACTAGCACAAAAAGCTTGAGGTACATGTAGCATCAGGTGCTCCAGAAGGATAGTCATGATCTGCTTCATGTGTGGCACTTGTCACACAGCCAGAACAAAATATGGCATTGAAATATCTGTAAGGTAACTGATTGGTAATTGCCATTCTCTAAAACAACTTCAAGAATTATTAGACAAATTCTATAAGCGTCAGACAAAACCAATGTGGATTGATGTCTCTAATAGGCGATATTCCACTTTCAAATTTTTGGGTAATTGTCGACATCTTACCCCGAATCTTCTGGAAACTGGTACCTGACGTCAGTTGAGCATAATCTAGGAATTCTCCTATTTATTTTCTTGACCTAAAATAAATTGGTTGGAAATGACCCGCCTGGGATAAAATGTTGATTTATGACATGTTCGGCTTTTTTCAAATCATAAACACCTTTCATATGTTGATAGAAGAATTCATTCCCTTTTCCCTCATACAGCGGGACGCCATTTTTACCCCGTTTGACCTCTTTGACCCGCCATTCTAATACCTGGAACATTCCGGAATTGGACTTTTGGAAGAACGTTTATTGTAAATGAAAGGATACATGAGACAGTCTCTACAAATACATGGTAAAAACAAGCAAAGGAACAACACTTTTATTGTTGTTCTTCATCTTAAACAGTCTCTAACCCTTTAACAGTACATTGAGCATAGAACAACAACAATGAACCACTATAAAGTCTAAAATGAAATCTCTTTAAAGGGGGACAAAGAAAACAGTCCTTTAAACATTTATATTGTGGCTGCCAGGCTACTTGGATAAATAACAGAATTCTTATATTTCTGAATTTTTTTTACAAACTTGAATTAAGATTTTAGATAAATGTGGTAGTCTAATCAATAGTAACTGCATCTGAAGTTAAACAAACACAAGAAAAGTCACGCAATGTTGTTGTTGTGTATACATAATCACAGCTTAATCAAAATTACCTCAATATAGAAAATTATCATTTTGCATGCATTAGTAATAGTACCCCTTACACGGGAGTAACCTCTAGAATTGTTCAAAGGCTTGTTTATTGTATAGTATATAGTGGTGCAAGTATTCAAGGTATGTTTGAAACAAGGATCTACGTACTTTGAAGAGAAAATCTTATTCAATCAATCAATCAATCAGTTGATCAATTTAAGCTCTTTTGCTGTTGCAGCTTTTAGTGCAATCATATAGGAGGGCATTAAAAATATATGAAAATATAAATCTTTGTACAAATAAGTTCAATGTAGGAACAAAATAAAGAAACAAGTTTCCTCTTTGATGACCAATAAATAAGAATTTATCTGACAGAATATTTTATTATATTTCAGCTGAGGGATACCCTGCATACAAAGTTTCAGATGTTTATATTAGTGAAATCATTTCTGAAAATGAATGGTTGCAACAGAAAAGGTAAAAATATAAATATACAGTCAAACTTCGATAGCTCAAACACCCAAGGGACCCATAAAAGCAGTCCGAGCTAGAGGTGTGTTAGAGCTATCAAGGTCAAATTATGTATTAACTTGAACAAAGGGACCAGAAAATGGAGGTGTTAGGGCTATTGCAGTTCGAGTCATCAAAGTTCTACTGCAGATAACTCTTAACTGAAAAAGACTGTGCTTGTTTGGTTAACTTAACATATACTCATAAGCAGTATATTGTAGATACATCGGTATCCACTTCAGTAAGCTCTACCGAGATGAGACATTAGGAGGTGTTGGTTCAGTCTGTGGTAAATTGTAGATACATGTATAAAGTCAGTAGTAAAAAGGGAAAACAGTGTAGAGAAAAATCCTCTGAAATGTTTAAAATTAATTGACATTCTTGGATTTTGTCTGTAAAGTTACAGTTTACATAGAGTAATTCAGAAATTTTATTCCTTATTTTTTACCTGCGCCACCAACGGTGACCGCAGGTCTAGGAGCCGCTCGACTCCGTCCGTCTGTCCGTCACGCTTTGGGGGTACCAAGTTTGTGTAATCTGAAACTCCGACACCTTTAACCCGATACTTTTGAAACTTTGCACAGTTGTTCTGGACACATTGAAGATGTGCACCTCCCCTTTTGGTGAGATTTGGAAAAAATTGTGGAATTTATCCATTGTTGAACTTAGTCATTTTTTCATCAAATTTTAACATTACGGTACTGAGTTTGTGTAATCTGAAACTCTGACACCTTATACCTCATGCTTTTGAAACTTTGCACAGTTGTTCTGAACACATTGAAGATGTGCCTCTCCCCTTTTGGTGAGATTTGGATAAGAATTGTCGAATATATCCATTGTTGAACTTAGTCATTTTTATCCCCGCACTTTCGAAGAAAGTTCGGGGATATTGTAATACCCTCCGTCTGTCCGTCCGTCCGTCCGTCCGTCACACTTTTCTTGTGACTCAAACTCCTCCTACATTTTTGGATTTAGGGATTTAATTTTGTTGTAGAATNTTCTTGACACATTGAAGATGTGCACCTCCCTTTTTGGGCAGATTTGAAAAAAAAATGTCGAATTTATGCATTGTTGAACTTAATCATTTTTCAGCATATTTTAACATTACAGTGTCTGGTTTGTGTAATCTGGAAGAATAACTGGAATGACTAAATACCTTTTGAAGTTTTTTACTGTTGTTTGATTACATTGGTGATGTGAACCTCCCCTTTAGGCCAGTTTTGATTTTAAAAAATGTCAAATTTATCTATTATTGAAGTTCTACTTTATTCTATCATATTATATCATCATGGTACTCAATTTTTGTCCAGAGACGTTGCAGAGTTTTGAACGCATTGACCATGGGCAGCTATTCTTGAATTTTTGCATTGCTTTCAATGTTTTCTCATAAAGATTCAAAGTACAAAATGTATGTGTTTATTTGAATTTCACCTTCGCTGAAGTGATATGGACTATTTTCATTTTATGCTTTGTTCAACTTTGTAATTTAGTTTTGTTTTTTCTTCTTCTCTTTTTTGTCTATTACAGTAATAGGGCGTCTTCGCTAGCCAAGGGTTGTGATCAGCTTCTCTCCTCTTCACCCTTGGCGGATTGAGCCACAATTTGTGAAACATCAGTTTTAAATTATCTCCCTTTGAAGTAAGAGTTCAGCATGATTAATTGTAATAATAAATGATTATTTATTGCATCTAATAATACAACAATTCACAATATATTTGACTTCAAGGAAATAACCCATCAAAAATAAAGAAAGATAATTAAATCATGGAAATTTTGCAAAATAGAAAAATCACTAAACGCCATATTTTTGATATATATTCAAAATCTGAATGTAAGTTAATTAATTGGCGGCAGTGAAGGTTAACTGCAACCAATCAAAGACGTGGATTTGAGACTACAGAAATCCAACTTGATCTGCCAAGAGTGAAGATGAGAGGAGCGGATCGTAACCCTTGGCTAGCGAAGATGGTAATAGGGTTAAACTTAATATAATCTCAATTATAACTTGCATTTGAAGAATTTTTGGTAATAAGGTAAATGAATACTTGTTTGAATTGGTAAACCTATACATGATATTCTGTTAGATTGAAAAAAAAAAAACCCAACACTTTCTAAGTTGAACATGAGTGACGGTGACGCAGGTCCAGACATGTAATTGGTCTTGTTTTAATAAAAACATTTTAATTTTTAAGTACATGTAATATTGTTAAAATGAATCGTATAGTTTCTCTTTAAAAAGTCCATTTTAAAAATGTATCTGTATTTTTATACGACCGCAAAAATTTTGCGGTCGTATATTGGTATGGTGCTGGCGTCATCGGCATCTGTGGATAGCGTAACTTTGCTTCTAGTGGACGGATCATTATGAAATTTTAGTATGATGTATCTTGGCACACGTGTAAACAGAGGTTTTAATTTTGAGTTGGTGGCCCGCCCGTTTTAGAAAAAGGGGCCAAAAAGGGGTGAAATTGGGTGTTTTCACATTTTTTACTGTAGAATCTTTATTAATTATTGGATTTTGATGGTGTTTGTTTCAGTGTGCTCCGGAGAAAATTTCCAATCTGTAGTATGCCAACGGATTTCACTTAGCATGTACCGCTCACGAGATAAATGGGGCCCTACAGGGTCAAATCTCAAAAAAAAAAAAAAATTTTTAGTCCGATTTTGATGCAGTTTTTCCAATGGATTCCTTGTGAAAAATTAATATGGCGCTCAGTTATTAGATTTTCGATAACTTGTTTCCTTTCCCAGCTATGAGGGGCCGAACGGGGCCAAATTGCAAATTTGCAGATTATGTAGAATTTTTATTTTTCATCGGATTTCGATGGGATTTTTTTCTTTGGATTCCTCTTGATTTACGCTTTCAATATTATGGCAACGGATTTGGCGTAGCTCTTACCGTTTCTGAGCTACAAGGGGTCAAAGGGGCCAAAATTGCAATTTTTCTAAATATGTCAAATCTTTATTTTTCATCGGATTTCGGTGGGATTTTTTTCTTTGAATTCCTCTTGATCTAAGCTTTCAGCAGTATGCCTACGGATTTTATGTAGGTCTTACCGTTTCCGAGCTACAAGGGGTCAAAGGGGCCAAAAATGCAATTTTTCTAAATATGTCTAATCTTTATTATCCCTTCGCCCAACGAAGTTGGGGAGGGGATATAGCGTTTTGCCTGTTCGTCCATTCGTCCGTTCGCCCGTTTGTCCGTCTGTTCAAACTTAAGACCATATATCTTCATAGGTGTTAACCCTCTTGATTTTTGCGGGAGTCTCCCGCAATTTGGCACAAAACAGACATTTCTCCTGCAATGAGATGGTCTCCCGGCCGGGAGACACAAATCTCCCGTTTTTGTGAATGTCTCCTGCAAAATCTCCCGCAATTGTATGGTGTCAAAGTGATAATTAACCAGGTGAAATTATCGTATGTGTCAGTCATTGATTTTTTGTCAATCAGCATAGGTAACACTTATTTTACAGGTAAACATGTTAATTAGACTGATTAATTATTGTTGTTTGGGGCAGTTATGAGAACAGGTGTTGTTTAAATTGCAATTAGTCAGCAGTGACAATAATTAATAAGAATCAACAAACTTATTTTGATATGACAATTTCTATAAAATACCGCTAATTACCTCCTTGTATAATTTTTTTTTCTCCTAGATAATGGCATTAAGATTTTTGTTTTCACACTGAAGTACCACAAATTACTGTGATATTTTGCAAATTTTCTAAATTACATTCTCTGAAACAATATCTTTGGACATTTTTACAATATTTTTTGGTTTTGTTGAACTTTTAACTAAATTATTTTAACTATATATTAAAATATACTGATCTTTTCATATTTCCACCATGACAGTGGTAGTTACCATCATAACAGAGGACAAAGTACAAATGAAAGTGCAAATAATGCTCTAAACTTTCATCAGCCTTTATCAAAGTAATTTACATATGTCCATCTCCTTTACTAAGCTCTTTTGATAAAATTTATAATTGTAATAATCAAATTTTTTTTTTAAATTCTTATCAATTTTAGTGAAAATCATTAAAAAGAAAATAAAATAAAAACCTCCCACCCACTCGGGATTATTTTGTTACAAGTGGATGAGAATCTACAAATTAACATGATAGGGTCTTACATTCTGGCACGGGGAAACCTTTAAACAGGGAAACAAGTCGAAAATGACGTTATGCAAAATCTCCTGCAATTTGAAACTGGATTGCAGGAGATCTCCTGCAATTGGGTTTCAGAAGGTTAACAGCTATGATATCTTTTGAATAACAAGTCATAGATGGACAAGGTTTTGTCCATGGATGCATCTTGAATAGTACTTGAGGTTGATATATAGAATAGGTGGATTTGACTTACATTTCATGCA